>SMDT01000714.1:0-142590 GCA_005392925.1 Aquilaria sinensis
CCCATTGACAACTCACCAAAATCAAGTGCACTTCTATCATCAACAAGTTGCTTAATGTCATCATTCTTTTCCAATGGTCCTTATTTCAAATGATCATAAACTCGTCCCATATTCTCTATTTTCAATGATTCAAAACCAACTCATAATCTCCAAAAACCACATAAAATACAGCTTTGAGATAATATTCTTTACCTTCCCACCCTTATATCTACATGGTGAATCTTCAAATGTCCCATTGTAGTGGACAACGTAACAAAAAGTTAATCCCCCCCACATCAACCATTGTCTTACATTTTCAAAAACAAAAAGACATTAGTGAATCAACCCTTCATCTGTGATACCCTAGGCAAAATCAGGACAACCAAAAATCGTTTCGATTTAAACTATTCCCCTAATTTCTTATGAAACTTATCAGTGTCATTCTTATGGGTGTTTCAACACACATGTTTAACATTTGGGTTCACATATGAATTGTAACCACGCACCTCTTCATATTCAACATAAGATTACGGTAGGTCATGCTTGATTGTGATTCCACATTGCCACTCCCTACAGGTAGCTTCATCTAACTTTCCATGGAATGATACTTTATTGCTACCACTGCTATTTAAAGAACTTTGATCTTTGGCACACTTCTTTAAATGGCACAAAAGGTTTTTGTTCTTACTGTAGAATTAGCCTTGTACTCTTTAACTTTGCAATGCTTGCATTTGGCTTTTTCACTTTATCTTCATATAGCTCTCCATCAATACACTCAAACTCATTCCAAACCTTAAACCAAGATTTACTTTGCCCTCTTTTAACACCACATGTACTAATAGTCTCTTGATTATTAAAGTCATTCGTATTTATGCTAAACATGTCCATTGTTGGATCCATTGCTATAAAACAAATAAGAATAATTAAACTCAAGTGGAATGAATGCTCTAAAATTGAACTTTATAGTGTATATTGAATATTTAAAAGCTAAAACTAAAAATTGATTAGTCCAAAAATTAAATTCCTAGCCTAAACATGTAAATGTATATGATATTATTAATTTAATTGATGCATGACTAATTTGAACAAATAAGTAAAAAAATAGAAAAGCAATAAAAAAAACTTGTTGTCGATGAATTTTATGCAAAATAAAAAATCTCAGTGACTCAGGTGACCGAAATACAAAGTTTAGGGGCTAAACGAGTATTTTACCAAAAGAGTAGAAAGCTTGGCTTGGTCAATAGTGGAAGAATTGATCGGATCGTAGGTTCATGTTCAGGTCGTCTTCAATTCTCTGTTGACGTCAGCAACTTGGGGCAAGCAGGGGCTGGGCTTCGATGCGGTAGCCAGTACGGTGACCTTCACTGATAAAGGAACGATGACTGATGGCAAGGGACTCAGCAAATCTGAGACAAGACATGACGGGGATGGGTGGTGATCCTCCTTATGTCATTTTACTAGCACAAACGGTGATAGGGGACCCTTGGATTAGGCAGCGTGGCTTGTGGGGAAGCAGGGGCTATGAGCTAGGATTGAAAGTGACAGCTGGAGCAGCGGTTGAAGCTTCAAACAAAGGGAATGTAACTTCCAAGGGTTGTGGCGCCAATTGGGGAAATTTAAGGTTTCTGGGGTTGAAGATGGCAAGGTAAGGGCCTAAAGTTACAGTTTCACCTTTTTTCTGGTTGGAGTGTACGATTGTGAATTTCTTCCAGTTTTCTTGTGATTTCTCTCAAAAGGTGTCACACCTCACTCAGGCCCTGGCCTATAAGTTTCTAACTTAACTTACAAGCCCAACTCCAACATTAAGTTTCTAGCATTCAACCAAGCAAGAAATGGCAACATTAAGTCTTATTTTCTTAAGTTGAGAGGCCTGAGAGGTGGCCCAGGTGGCTTTTAAAACAAGTCCAGTAAATACTTGCAGCAAAGACAAGGCCCAATACCACTATCTTGCACAACAAGCAGGGTTTTGATTGATTACTTGCATATCAAGCAAGGCGACACTTAATGAAATTTTAAGTGTATAATTGGTGTGCAATCAAGTGTGATATCTATATGGCAACCAAGAAGCCACATTGTTGGTTTTGATTTTGAAACCACAAGTAATATGCAGATGATGCTTTCGGCCAACAACATGCATATAATGGTGCACAACATTTCCATAAGACAAGGCCCATAACTATTCACATAAAAGTGTCATACATTGGCCCAAAACATTCAGCATACATGCCTAAACATAAAGCCATCCATAAGCCCATACATAACTTGGCATACAATTCCAGCAAAAGCATCACAAGTCTAGGCATCAAGGACTACACATATGTACACAAAAAGGGTAGTCTACCTAGTGTCTAGCATGGCTACATGCCATGAACCCAAAAGCTAAACATGCCAAGTTATTACATACCAAGACCACTAACGGTCAAACATAACCTTGAGTATGCCATACAAGAGTACACACTGCAACATCAACCCAATTGCCTGGTTCATTGTCATGAAAGTAAATACTATGATCAGAGCCAAAGTCCAAGTATCCATAGCTTTCCTAGACAAGTCTCCAACTACTGCCTGCAAACTTAACCCATAAGTTTCGGCCAACCAAAAATATAAGACTTGTAATGAACCCAAAATGATAAGCCAAGCACACATTGGCACATACCTTGGAAACTAAGCAAATTAGTGCTAAACACAAGCAACAAGCAAGCTAGCACTACTCAGGCCGAATGTCCTTGCCTGAAATAAAAGGATGGGCAGTGAGTATAACTCAGTAGGATTCACTTATATATATTCAACTCTAAAAAGAGTCTATTTAGTTAAGCTGAGTATTCACTCAAAGCTTAACCTCCCGTTTGCTAACTTTACCTGCAAAACAAACACAAAGACAAGAAAACCAAACATATACAAATACAAGATAAATAACCATGGCAATTAATCCCTAATACCATAAGTGGGGTTAGCAAGCACATGGAAACACCAAAGCACACAAGGACACACACACACTCCACACTTTGCTCTCGGCGAAGATAAACCATACATGTACCCATGTCCACAATGCACACAAATTACCACCTTTCAACATACTTCCACTTAGAGCTCCAAAATGCCAAGCAAATAGGCCACATTTACTTGCATTTATAGTACATGTACATTAGTTAATTAGCTAATCAACAAGTAGACCAAATGTATTCTCAATAGCCTATCAAGCAACTAAGGTCATTTGGCAAATTTTAACCATCACTTAGCCACTCTAAACACTTGAACCATGGTACATTACCAAGCAACATCAAGTGTTAGTGAACCCTACCTCAAAAGCTTTTGGTCTCAAGCCAACCTTCCAATATCCAAGTGTTCTTCACACACAATGCCTACCACAACAAACAATAGGCATCAACAACACATACTCATGGATTAACTACCATGATTTCAATGAAGAACACTACAATACATAAGCTTAAGCTCTCGGCCATAATGCCCAATTCCATATATTTATACTATTCATCACTCTAACTCACTATATGATCATCTAACCATCAATAAAGCTTGCTCATGGCACAATTACCATGTAACCAAGTGAAGAACACTCAAGTACACTAATCCAAGCTTTCAGCCAAAATGTCCATTTTCACACAATAGTGTTCTTTATCAAACTAGTCCATTACATGAACACCTAATCATCAATGATCATTGTTCATGGTATCATTACCATTTAATCAAGTAATGGACATCAAATTACACTACTTCAAGCCCTCGGCCATAATGCCCATTGCCAAACATTAGTGTTCTTCACCCATCCAATCCAACATACAATCACCTAATCATCATTCACCAATGCTCATGGCACCATTACCATGAAATCAAATGAAAAACATGAAATTACCTCAAAATGCACCTTTCGGCCAAATTCCAACTTGCTCACCTTGATGTTCTTCACTCAAACTTGCCTAGCACAAGATCAATTAGGCATTAATACACCTTAATCATGGATTACTTTCCATGGAAACCAAGAAGAACATCAAGCTAAGCCATCCAACATTTTCGGCCAACAACACATTTCCTAATCAACCCAATACTTGCTCAAATTAGCTTAGCACAACTTCAATTGAACTCTTAAGCTTTTGTTCATGGAAGAACTACCGTGGAAATCAAGAGATACAAAGGAATACCTCAAACCCTAGCTTGAATAGGCTCGGCCATCCTTGAATCTCCAAGAACAAAGTTTGATTCCAAGCAAGCAAAGGCCGAAACAAACTTCTCCAAGCTTGAATCCTTCAATGCCCTCAAGATTTCTTGGATTCAAGACCAAATGGTGGGTGAACTCTCAAGAACACGCTCGGACAAGACAAGAACAAAGGAAGCCCGAAAATAGAACAAATGGCTTGACTTGGTTTCGGCGGAATGATACAAGTATATTAGTTGGCTAAAATGCTAACTTTTGCCTTCAATTAATTTGCATGAGACAATGTAGCCCCTAAATCCATATGATCACAATGCCGCCTTTCAAACTTGTGTCTAATATGACATTCAAGTCACCTCATGGCCCATAATGCCATGCACAACACAAACACAAGTACCAAAGTACTATAATCACCCATGTGTAACCGGCCATGTAACTAGCTAACAAACTAGTTAGTTTAACTAGTTAACTAGTGAATAGTTCTTTAGTGGTAGACAAGACTAGACTAGCAATCATTGTTGTCTCCCACAATTTGGCTTAGTATGGCACTAGTCACCTTAAAAACTTGCATGGCCGAAATGATCAACTTAAAGTTGATAGTTCTAATTGTACCACTCATTTAAGTGTACAATTTGATCCCCTTTCTCTGTTTTCTGTCTGTCTTTCCATAGTCTAGTTTCTATGTGCAGTTAAGCCCTGAAAGTTTCCAGCTTTGCACATAGACCACTGTGCTAGTTTCCATAGTTCTCCTTGTTCTTTTTTTTTTTTTGTTTTCTCTTGTTTTCTTTTGTTTTTTCTTGGCCTAAGCCAAGCTCTTAGGAGGTACCTAACAAAAGGTGACCCCCATTTATATTAGGGGAGACATAAATGTGATTAACAAAATTTTTAGAGATTAAAACTCATCCAAATCCAATTTAAAGTGGCTTATATCTATTAGGATATAATTTGGCAAGAATTCCAGTTTAAGTCCAACAAACTCTTAGCCTAGCGTTTTGGCCACTAGTTTTATGCGATTTTTCAAGTTAGCCCAATATTTCTTGGATTTGTTGAATTAGTCCATGACTTTATGAGATCATCAGATTTTAACTCATAAATTGCCAAATTTACCTCAAATTCTCAAGAATTGACGTATTTACCCCAAAATTTTTAATTTTACCTAGAACTTTCTCAAAACCTCCAATTCATACCCAAACTCTTCCATTTCGCCAATACTGACCTCAAATGACCTTTAGGGATCCAAATTAGTACCTAAATTAAATTAATTCATATTTTGACCCTAAATAATGATTTTAAATTTCTAAAACATTATAACTCGAAGTGATAACATAATTTAAATGCATCTTGTCCTACCAATTTCTTAAGTTCTGAAATGATAGAGTTTATAATTTCATTAATCGAATTTGTAAAGTTTTGAATTAGGTATTTTTACTAAAATAATAGTATATTGATATATTTATATCTAATTAAATTAATTTTTTTAGATTAATTTTTATGTCTAGTAATTTTTTAGTTATAAGGTAGGTAGAAATATCAAATTTACCACTAATATTTTGGGTTATAATCGAATATGCCACTGTAGTTTTTTTTTACCCAATCTCCTACTAATATTTTAAAATGGGCCGAATATACCATTGAAGTTTCAAATTAAGAGTAGATATGCCACTGGCCGTTAAAAAGCTAATGGAAAACGTTGAAAAGCTACCAAAAAATATGAAAAATAACAAGTTTTAAAATTTTAGGGTAATAAAGACTTTTTATAATTAGACTATTTACCTTTTTTGAATGTCGGCAAAGAGATTAGATAACAGAGACAAAGGGAGGGCAGCGTCAATGTTGGGGCACTGGTGACAAAGATAGTGAGATGGCTGAAGCACTAATGGTGGAGATCATACCCTCTTTTAGCAAAAATCTCAAATATCATGATATTTTTTTAAAGATGCATTATAATCCCAAGATTTCAAAATTTGCTATTTTTATAATTTTCTGTTATTTTCTAATCGGCAGTGGTATATTTGGCACATTTTAAAACATTAGTGGGAGATTGGGCAAAAAAAATAAATACTATAGTGGCATATCCGCTTTCTACCCAAAACATTAATGACAAATTTGATATTTCTGCCTTATGAGGTACCTAAATTTTGAAATTTTCACTTTAGTCACTCATAAAAATTGTAACATGGGTCTATAAACTTTTCAAATATTTACATCAAAAATCAAATTCTTTAATTTAAATTTTAGCAAAATCTAAATAAAAACTTGAATTAGTCTAATTATTCCAACTTATGTATCAATAACCCGGTTAGACCTAAACATTAATTTGTATCTAACCCAAAACCCAAATAACTCGACTTGAAGTTACCTGAGGCTAAAATTGACCCGACATGAATTAAACCCAAACCCAAATAAGCCCGACCCGAACCCGAAATCAACCCGAACCAAAATAACCCAATTTAAACCTAAATTGATGCTAACCTAACTAAACTCAAACTTGAATGACCTAACCTAAACCCGCCCCACCCAATAGGCATCCCTAAGTCCTATTAATTTGTTGATCAAGCCATAAACTGCCACATGTCTGTCCACATATGCCATCTACATACCAAACTAAATGAAATCAGCAACCCACACAGTTAGAGTAATGGTGGTGATCTAATTATGCTTGAAAAATAACATTGAAGATATATTTGACTGTAAAAATACTTTGATGACTGACCTGCCTTTTCTGAAAACTTGAGTCGCCATTTTGCCCTTTTTACAAAAAAAGAAAAAGAATAAGGACATATAGTTGCAGTCATGTTCGATTATGATATTGATATTGTAAAATCAACATGCATATTATGCATAAATATGATGAGATAGTTGTAGTTTAAGTACTATAGTAAATATATATGTTCTTTAAGGGTGGCATTTTTTCTTTTATATCTATATTTTCAAAAGTACGTAATTTTATAATTTGTGAACTATCGAGAATGGTTGGCTAACATGGATGATAGAATAGCCACTGAACTTTTGTGTCTATTTTCAACTGCGTCACTTTCCAATTGCGTATATCTTGGAACTAAAATTTTCAAAATGTATGTACAACTTCTCTCGCGTATTTCTCAACCAAGTGCTAATAGAACAATTACACTTATCTGTAATGCATGTCTATTTCTCTAGCAATGAATGTCGCATTTTTTTTTTTTTGCATTTTTATTCAATCCCAAACCAGTCTCTAAACATCCGAAAATTTTCAAGTGATTTAATTGATATAAAGGTTAAGGTAGATTAAGTCAAAATGACATATTTTCATTTTTGAATTTTTTTCCGAACCAATATTATTTAAAAGCTAATACTATATAAGTTTAATAATCTGTTGAAAAATATTTTTTTTAATGTGATCAATTTTTATTAATTTTTTAAGGTTGAGTGAAAAAAAAATATCAGATTTACATTATAAGAAATGATATTCAAAGGATTAGTATATATGCCTATATAGTATTAGTTTTGAAATGAAATTGATTCCTGACAAACAATCCTTAAAAATAAAAATAAGTCCTTCTAAATTAATCCAACTCAAGTGTAAACGAATTAGACCTAAATAAAAATAAAAAAATATAAATTTTTATAGAATAATTATTAAAAATATTTAGGAGTCTGATGTTAGCAGGGTTTGACAAAAAAAGATAGTGGGCTGTAATTGAAAAGTTATTGAAATTCGCTCATGTAATTGAAAACACGAAGCTTATAGTAACTTTCACTTTACATTTTAGTGATTAACACTATGTTGCATAAAATTATGTACTTTACCAAAGAAATAATCTGTCCTGAATAAAGAGTTAGCAAGTCTAATATGTGTCATATACCTTATGTCTATATATATATTTATATTATAATATTACCAATCATAGTATAAAACAGTTGGTGTGAATATATCAAATCCAAATTTTCATTAAACTTGAAGATATATATATATGTACAAATAATATACCAGATATGTATAAATTTGATGTACAAAGAAAGTATGATATATGTGCAAATCATATAAAAAACATGTATAAATGAGATAACAACTATGGTATTGATATATTGAATTATAAGTACAAGTTTAACATACCATAAAAGAATAAGTGTAAATGTATCAAATCATATTTCATGTCAAAATTAAAGATATAATTGGATGGATAGATATGTATGATTTTAATATGAAAAGAAAGTAGGAGATATGTGTAAATCATGTGAGATATATGTACAAATCAAATGACACATATATATAAAGATATACATACATACATACATACATACCTACATACATACATACATACATACATACAATGATAAGTCTAAATAATATGAAAGATATGCACAAACTACATCAATTAACTTTTATTCTATTGCATTAAATAATGAAAAATATGTACAATTAAATGAAAAATATATACAAATTTAATACTCCCTCTGTCCAAAAAATTTTGCTTAATTTATTTTCAGCAATTAATCTAGAATTTTTTATTTTCAACATTTTAATATATAAATGAAAAATCTTTATATATGAATGATAAATAAAGACATGTGTTTGTGTATGTGTGTGTATATATATATATATATATATATAATTTTTTCTAACAAATAATAATATGAATAAATTCAAGTCAAAATACAACAAAAAGTCAAATAGAGCAAAAGTTTTGGGACGGAGGGAGTAACATATAGGAGTATGTATTAAAAGCAGCTTTGTCCCTAAACATTCGTCTTCCACCTCCAAAAGCCCAAATATTTTTTCCACCGCCTCTGCTATTAGGAGTGAGAATTTAGTTTGTTCAATTTGGAATTAATCCAAACAAAATGATCCAATTGGTTATTGATCTTTGCAAAATATATCAAAATTATCTAAATTGCATGTTAAAATCATTCCTAATTGTCCGAGTAGTATTTCTATTTATTTGGTTTGGTTAAATTTGTTCCTCTTTTTAAAACCTAGGCACATAGTAAATAAAAAAATAATAAGATAAATATTTAAAATTTTACATCTCATAACAAAAAAATGGATCAATAACATATAATCCAAAATTAGTGGAAAATAAATTTACATATGCATGGTTAATATGGATAATAGTTAAATATTTATTATTATTCAGTCTATTCAGTTTATGTGATTTCAAGTGTATAATCCAATAACTGAATATGAAATTTGGTTTTGATCCAACCAGACTGAACTAGAAAAATATCAAACCATGTTATACAAATGCAATCAATTTTTTTTTGTTATTTTGTTTGAGTAATGCTCACCCCTATCCACTATCCATCCCATACATCACTATCTCCAGACTCTTGACCAATCCCCATTGGTCATCGCCTTTGCCTCTAGATACCACTACAGTCCTCCTTGAAGCACCTTTCGCCATCATTCAAGAAGGATAGAGGAGATTTCTCAGGATTTACGTCCCCACCAAGTTGCAACCACAATTCTGCCATCATTAGAGCCCAGCTGCACCATTTGGGAGCCAACCATGTAGTCTGCCACCAAGTCCAGGTGGCTAATTGCATTAATTTCCCTTCTAGCATGCGAATCAAGGAGACGTGCGAATATTGATGCAATTGCCGCTAATCAGAACCGGATTTAGGCAAGCGTTGTTTCGGGCGGTGGTGATGGGCAAGTTGGGTTTAGCTCAAATGGCGACTACGGATCAACAACAACTTAAAGTATGAGGTGGCCTGGTGAAAGGGAGACAGCGGGAGAGAGAGGGATGTAGGTCGTGGCCGATGAGGGAGGAGAGAGGACATGTTGGAGCTTAGCAAATTTGATTGAGACCAGAAGGGTATTACAAGAGTAGAGCAAATATAAGGTGGGGAGCATACCGGACATTGCCAAACAGAGTGTCCATATACAAGAACACATTCTCATACAGTGTCCATATACAAGAACACCCATGCAAGGGCTCATAAGGAAGATAAAAAAACAAGCACAGTTCTAGCAAGATTAAAAGAGCTGCTCTGCTAGCACTGATTAATTTATCAACTTTGGCAGGAGAGAAATAGAAGACGGTTTCAGAATGTAGAAAATGATGTGAATAGTATACTCTATATAGGGTCAAAAGAGATTTTTGGATTAGAGAATTCTAAAGCTACCGTACCAAAAGATTAATATAGACCATAGTGATTGGTTGCGGAGTCTAAGTTACTCCTCGGGTATGCATGACTGAAAAATGTAGAGCACTTTTTTAAGATATGAATGAAAGATTATCTCGCTCATAAAAAAAAAAAATACTACTTGTTCAATTACACTATTTATCAAAAGGTAATCTCAACGAAATATGTCTAATATATTTAGGCAGACATCGTTCATAATATTTGTAAAAAATTAAGTTAAAAGTACAAATACCATGTTGTTCATGTTTATATATATATATATAAATATCAAAATAACAAACTTCATGAGACTATGAGACGGAAAAGGCATTAATTTGATTGTTTAAGTTTGTATTTGGATGATCACATCCATGCGTATTTATGACATAAACTATAGCTAGAATCACTGGAGTTTTTTCTGCTCACAAAACAAATCAGCTTCCGCTAGCCGACTTCAGGTATAATTCAAACTAAACGTGTGTTTCAAAATGATAATTATAGTTGACGAAAAAAAAACCCGAAAAAGACGTGCCTGGTTTGAAATGAAGGAATATTATTCTCAATGAGGCTGTCGATTGTTGTATTTAATTTGTTTGGAAGCTCCAATTCTATGCGTGGAAGTTTTTGAACCCATTAAAGTTTAGCGGCTGACTTGCGTGCAGCTTTCCAATCCCAAAAGCAATTGCAACAATTGGCCAATCGGTGCAACTCCATGAACATCTGGGCTAGTTGACTTTTTTGTTTGTTTGTAATGGAACTACTATAATCAAGAATTCTGTTAGATATATATACAAAAAAAAAAAAACGAATTCCTTTACAATTTTTTCCAAGAAAAAAGTCTTTAACTAAACAAAGTAAAATTAGGGACCTAGTTTAATTAAGGTCTCTATAACTATCAGTACTTAAACTAGACTAGAAGAATCTAACAAGTGGATATTCCTGTTGAGGTAGCTCCAATTCCGTCAGTGGCAATTCCTTCGCAATGTGGATTGGAGAACCCTGTCAAGGTGGAGCATGGAGATGAGACGAGGTAGTGTGAAACAATTGATCAGGAGGAAACAGACAACATACAGATTGTGATGTAACTGACTAAATCATTCTTCATGGATCTATAGATAGATAGGCGGATGAGGGAGTTTGATTTAATTTGAAGTGGAGCCAACTACATGGGAAGATCTAGGCAACGTGGATATTAGAGGCGTGAAAGTGGTGTGGTTCACATACATGGTGGATAATATTATTCGTGATGAAGTTGCCGTGCTCTTATATGGGAGAGGAATTTGAGACAATGTGGAGGTGTTGAGGCATATTGTCTCAAACTCAAGAGCCAAAGGACCTGAAGTGTGAATTCCCACTTTCAACATGGAAGTTATATTGTGAGAAAAGATTCTCAATTGAAGTGGTGGCCAATTAATTGGCGAGTCTTGGAACGCAAGCACAGTTGTGAGGTGTCTGAAATTGTTATTGGCTCATTTGGAAACATCTCTTATAATTAGCATTACAGGTTTAGCTAATTTATTAATGATGAAGATGAAATCGCTAAAACTAAAAATTAAAAACTACTCTTAGACAATTTTTTCGAAACTCTTAATACTAATCGCTGATATTAATATCAAATGAGGCCATTATATAGTGATTTGTTTTCTAGTTTAAGTGAAACTAGGGTTTTGAAGTGTAACCTTTCTATAGGCACACATTGTAGTGGGAGAATCTAATGTGTGAGAAAATTTTTGAAGGGACAGAATGTAAGGTGGTCAAGAGTGGCTAAAGGTGCACAAGTGTTATAAGGGAGAGTTCTCTATGGTGTGTGAGTGCCCGTGAGGTCATTGTATCCTCATATAAATATATTATCCAGAATAATTAAGTGGATTTGCTAGAGAGATCACAAATTTAGACTTACAATAGAGAAGTTAAACCACATAAAATATTGAAAAAGCTAAAGGTGACAGTTGATGACTATTGTAATTCGTCAGAGATTGTTGATCAACTTTTGACGCTCTGTAAATTATATGGGCTACACATTAATCTACGGTCCATGGCAAATCATAATCGTCATGTGCGATCAAATAATCACAAAATATTGTATGTTTTGATTTATGTGTGCTTATATTTCCGTTGTTTCTGCGTGAAGGGCAATGATTTTAAAGTGTGCTAACATGCACGGACGCGGGTCCCAACATAAATATTAGGAACACTATCTTACAAAAAACTGAAGAAATGCAGTATTTAATAAAGTGTCTGATTATTTTTGCATGCCAGCGGCCCTAATTCTGAATTATTTTACGTATTATTTGCGGACCTTACTGGTGATATAGAATATGTCAGTAGGAGAGCACTTCACAAAAAAAGAAAATTTGAGAGATATAAAAAATTTCGAGGCTTTAATTAACGAAACACAAAAATTGAGCACTCCCCTGTGTAAATTTCTAAATTTTTGAAACCTATACTTCCGATCCATTAATTTCAGAATTATTATAATTAAGGCACCCAATGACTTATGCACACAATTCTGAAAGTTTGGTATTCTGATGGTTATATCTGAAAAAGTTTAATAGGGCATGCATGGATTTACGCATACAAATTTCAAACTCCCAGCATTTTAGCCAGCAAATTGCGGCTGTCGGCCGGAGCGGGACTCAGACAGAGACATGTTTAGTTTGTTGATCTGCCCACTTTGAGCTCCATTTCAGCACATGGAATTGTTCCTGCAGCTTTTTTGTGGAGTAATATTTAAGAAAAGCAATTTCTTTAGAATTTTAAATTTGGATGCCAATTTCTATACTCAACGTTGGTGTAATATTTTCAAAATTGACGTAGATTGTCAGCCTACCATGTGATTGATTCTCATTCCGCCCTCCAATGGCTATTTGACTCCACGTCGAGTTATCGGTCGACAACTATAATTTTGTTTCATCTTGTGAATAAATATAACTAGATTATATAATTTTTTGGGAAAGGGGTTTTTCAATTCTAAAATTTTTTCATGTTTTGCCAGGTTAGCCCTAAGAATCCTTAATTTGTCAAAAAAATTCTAAAACATTTAAGTCATCAATCCTATTAATCCTAAAACTCTCGATTTTACCATTTGACAGATAGAATGCGCACATGGCTGTAAACAGTATTTTTTTTTTTCTTTCCCTAAACATGTTAGCAAGAAAAGAGGACTAATAGGGTTGGTAGCTTAAAGACTTTAGGACTTCTTTGGCAAATCAAGAAATTGTAGGACTAACTTGAAAAAACTTAAAAAGTTTGAATTTTATTGATGACAAGGAAAAACCATTTTCGATTGTCATTTTTTGAGAAGAAGGAATATGGATTGAGGATCCAGACATATGGGCAGATCAGAACTGTGGGAAGAAAAAAGAAAATGTAAATAATAAGACAAGATACAAATAATAAATTAAGATCAGCGGCTTGAGCACTGGTCAATGGTTAGGTCATCCGATTTGGTGCTAGCTTGTCAACCAACAATTTTGCTGCTTTGTTATTCGTATCTTGATTAATTATTTACATATCTATTTTTTTCCCAATAATTGCATCATTATGAGAAATTTGAAACAAGTATGTTTTAGCTTACTAACTATCTTTAGAAAAAGTAAATTTAATATGAAACTATTCCTAGGCTTTGTGGTAATTTTCATCCGGCAATGTTCAAGCACTTGGATTATGTGTGAAAATTCGATTAACACATAATCTCCAAAATATGGTATTAAATCATGCAATTCAATTAGGCTCATGTAAGAAAAACCTTCTATGTTTCTTTCTTCTTACATAGTTTTTATCATCCCATATGATTGGATCCCAAGCAAATCCATATTTCCACTCCTTAAAAAACAATCACTGAGGATTGTTTTTCATTGTTATCAATGAGATTTAAACTTTTCGAGTTTTACCAAATTAGTCATATAATTCCTAGATTTGTTAAAGAAGTCCTCAAATTGATAGAACTAATACACTTGACAGTAGGGATGGCAATTAGTTGGGTCAGGTCATTCAGGTTCGGGTCTACTCGGGTTAGCATGAATTCGGGTCCAGGTCGGGTTCAGGTTGATTTCAGGTTGAGTTGATTTCGGGTTCGGGTTGAGTTGGGCCGGGTTTATTTGGGTTCAGGCTTCAGGTAGGGTAATTTTAGTTTCGGGTAACTTCAAGCCAGCTTTTGGGTCAAATTTGGGTCAACTTTTGTATTCATGTAGGTTACTGGTGTAAAGTCAAAACGATTGAATCTATTCAATTTTTTTTAAATTTAAATCAAATAATTCAATTTTTTGTGTGATTTAATTTAAATTAAAATTTCATTTTTTAGTATATTTAATTAAAATGTTCATAAAAATCTTCTTCATTATAGTTTAGTACATATTTAAGTAATTTAACATTGAATAATATTTGATTGTTTTTCTAAACCCATACCCTTTAACTATCATTGTACAGATTATTCAGATCTTTACTCAGCTATCACTCAGACATACACAACGACAATTTTGTTATGCTTATGTTTCAATAAATTTTCTTTGAAATTACAATGAAATGCAAATCAAGTTCATTATCAGTGATTAAATTGTAAAATTTAAAATATTTTGGGTGAAAGTGAAAAGATTTCAAAAATTTTAGGATCCATATTGTAATTATTATGGGTGACTAAAATAAAATTTTTTAAAATTTAGGTACCTTATTGCACTATACTTAAAAGTTTAAGGATGAATGTTGTAATTTTAATAATTACCTATTAAGATCATTAAACTTACTAAATATAAAAATTACTTCTGTTGGAAAAATCCAAATTTGGGATTAACTAAATATGGATGTTTTTTCCCCAAATAAGATACTTGTAATATATAGAAGTTCTAAAAAAATAGAAGTTACTAAATATGGAAATCCTTTCTCAAAAGATGAAAATTATTAAACATGAATATCTTAAAAAAAGAAATGAAACTACTAAATATTAAAGTCTCATCTCCAAATATAAGACTTACTAAATATGGAAGTACAAAAAAATGGAAGTTACTAATAACAGAAGTCACCATTCCTAAATATAAAACATACTGAATATGAAAGTTTCAAAAATTGAAAGTTACTAAACATGGAAACCTCCATATTTAGGACTGACTGAATATGAAAAATAATGAAAGAGGAAAGTTAAGGTTTAGGGTGATGGTTAAAATCGGGTATTATCGGGTTTAGTTATCGGGTCATCTCGGGTTCAGGTCAGGTCAGTCTCGGGTTTGGGTCATTTCAGGTTCGAGTCAATTCAGGCTTGGGTCATTTCGGGTTCGGGTATTTCAGGTTTGGGTCATTTGGGTTCGGGTTTTTTCGGGTTCCCCTTTAATCGGGTTCGAGTTCAGGTCGGGTTGGGCACAGTCGGGTTCAGGTCGTTGACTTTTTTAGTTAAATCGGGTCAGGTCGGGCTTGGGTTCGAGTGGGTTAGTCCAGGTCATCAGGTCGGGTCCGATTTTACCATCCCTACTTGACAGCTTAAATGTTTAGGACTTCTTTGGCAAGAAAGGAGTCTTAGGACTAACTTGGTAAAATAAAAAAAAAAAAAACTAAAAATGCTCCTTCACCTAATGTTTTCTACTTTTTAATTTTTCTGTTTTAACTTACCATCTTAAGTGTTCCGAAAGAAAGATATTTAAAATAGTTTGTAAAGAAAATCACATGCCTATTTATCAAAACCTAAAGGGCAATAAGCTACATTTGATTTTTTTTTTTAATTTTTAGTGCAAGTGAGAATTAAAACCCAGTCCCACCTATAGAGTTAAATATCGTGATATACTGTGCAGTATATAGCTTACCGTAGGTAAGCTGTATGCGGTACAAATATTTTTACATTTTATCATTTTATCGCACGGTATACCGTGGTATTTCATGGTATTTCACATATCGCTCACTTTTTGTGTATATTTTATCCAAAAATGGCGGCATACCGTAAAATTCGCGAGAAACGTACCACAGCATTTTATTTTTCACAGATGCATGTGAAATATTCTTTTTGTTATTTTACATCAAAATATCATAAATGTATAAAGCATTAAAAATATAATTAACACACATATCATAAAATAAATATTTACTTTTATTGTTCAGGTTACTTTTCTTAGTTAACACAAAAATTTAATGGTTACTTTGGGCCACATAAGAACTCAATGTAGTATTAAAAAATATATTTTTATTATTAAAATATTATTTTTTCTTATATCAATAAATTAGTTTCTTTCTGAGTATTATTTATTTTACTTTGTATATATAACATTTTTTTATGTTTTTGTATTAAAAAAATATCATCTATCATATATATTTTACTTATATTTGACAAATTATGATAAGAAAAATTAGAATACATATAAAATGTGAAAAAAAAATTATTGAATTTATGTCATCTTAAATTAATATTTTAACATTTATTTTTTTACGAAAACAGTAATGGTATACATCGCAGTATACTATTCGATATACCTTAAAGATTTGGATTGCGATATACTTAAAGGTAATGGTATTTAACACCTTGGTCCCACCCCATTTCGAGATGCCTATTTGCCATCCGAACTGTGGTTGGCGGGACATAATATATGGTTTTGATTTGTTTTGAGTTTTTTTTTTCTAATATGTAAGCTACATGTATAGTAATATATTACTCTCTCCTTTCGCTTGTTATATTTTGTTTTTTTTTATGTTTTATAGATTAAAAGAACATGGTCATAATATATGAAAATCACATAATTTAGATGTGTTTTATGTGTGTTGCGTTGTACTTATTATGTTGCATTGCATTTAATTGCATATCAAAGTATTAAGGGATGCAAATTAGCAAGGTCATCAAACTTTACTTTTCTTCCAAAGAAGCCCTTGAGATTTTTTGGCTCGCACCGCAACTATCATTCCCTTAACATAGTGAAACCTTAGTGATGTACATCCAAGGTTTGTGGGCTCAGAAGGTGGTGGAGGAAAAGGGGAACCTATACGGCCAAAGACGAAGTAAGAGATCCTCGAAGCTGTTGTTTACGGAAAATCCCCCAACACTTAAGTCAACACAAGGATTCAGAAGAAGTTTATGGGGAATTGGAGAAGTAGTGCAAACGTGCCTAGGATTTTCCACAATAACCTTTTTATAGGCATGGTATCTTGTGTTCTAAAGAAAAAGTTTCTCTTCAAGTTGGATTTTAAACCCAGTATCTAATGGACATAGAAGATTTTGCTTCCTATTTCATTTCAAATGCTTTATTACAAACCTAGACCTGCTTTTAATAAGCCATAAGTATACCTAGAGTTGGGGGACTAGGGGTACCAGGCTCCTCCCAAAATTGTTGCAAATTATATACTTGATCTGTTTCACAAAAAACTAACCATTTTACTATTCATTAAAATTAATTTATAATTTTATTTTTTTAAAATTTATTGTAAAAATATAAATATTTTATATGAAAATGAAACTTTAAAGTTGCAAATTATATACTTGATCTGTTTCTAAATATCATATTCATTTTAAGAATTTTTTCAATTTATTGTAATATTAATATGAAAATGAAATAAATATATTTAAGTCAAACTTCAGTAAAAAAAAGATAAAAGGGTCAATTAATGCGAAATGGAGGGAGTACATTACTTACATGTATATACAAAGATAAAGTTTATGAAATGTCATAATATCTATTGTAACCTCCCTAATTTTTTAACATTTTTAAAATAAAATTTGACATCTCCTTAACTTAAAATCCTGGCTCCACCCCGAGTATAGCTCAAATGTGTTCAAGCTATGAGCTAAGCCTGGTATGATATCACTTCAAATTTATACATTATATATGAAATGGCTAGAGATGTGGGGCGTATTGAATTTTGCTAAATTTATAGATAACTTTACTAAAATTTATATAAAACTGTGTTGCAGAAATTGATTAAATGAAGAAAATGCATAAAATCCTACAACTGTAACAAAAAAAAAATGCAAAGCAAATCCTACTGACTTTTTCAATCCTCGATTAAACTATTCCACGTAAAATTTTCTAAAATTGTAGTAAAAAGTTGTTTGTACTTTGTAAGTCTAGCGTAACTCGATCCGGAACATTAATGACTTGCTCCACTTACGGAACAAGGAAGAAAGATGGAAAGAGATTGGGTTGCGCGGCCATAAGGCATCAATTATAAACTTCACGGGGGCAGTGCCCTCATAACGGGGACATTGGGATACTTCGTTTCTTTAATGCTGTATTCAATGCCTCGTCTACCTCCATCGACATGTTGTCATCCCGAAACAATGAGTAACGCATTGCCTTGCCTGGTCTACCAATGCAAGTTGATTAGATATATAATACCCACCGGTGCGTATAAAACATATGGCATGGTCTTCTTATCTCTAATTATTTCCCTTTCCATTTTATGAATATCGTTTGGAAGAATATTATAAATAAATCCATCCCAAATCCCACCACATCTAACCTGAGCTCATTCTTTAGCTGTAAAAATAAGAAATTTCTTGCACAAGTCGAGATTTTAATTCTAACTGCCCACAAAAAATGGTGGATATTATGCCAATTTGTCAAGAGGCCATCAACGCCACTTTAGTGATGGTGCGAACCCAATGGTATAAAGATCATGAAACGCGCCCAAGATGTTTTTCACGCCCCACAAGACATCAAAGAGACTGGATTTGAAAACTTCCACCCCTAATCAACCTGTGACTAGAAACGAGAAGTATAAGAACACCAAGAACACAAGAATACTCGTGCACCAAGGTAGCCCGCCAAGAACCAAAGAGAAATCTCTCCAAAGTAGCAATATTATTTTGGTTGAAAGCTGTGTTTTTCAACCAGAATATGTGCCTATTTATAGGCCTAAACTAGGGTAAAAGACAGGCAAAAATTTGCACCCTACCTAGGAAACCTAGTTATAAAGGACTCAAGAAAACCTAGTCAAATTAGGACTCCTAAACCCTTTCAAAAATGTTTGAGGTATGCAACGTATGCCACTTGTCCTAAGCGACCTGAATTAATTTATAGCCTAAATAACATCCTAAATAATGTAAATAAATAGGAATTAAACAAAAATAAAGTGCAAATACAAGTTTGACCCCAAAAACCTCAAATGGTCTTCTCAGGTGCACTTTTAGGCTCCTTAGGGTTTCCACTTGTATCTTCAGCTCTAAGCTTCAATATTTGAGTTCCAATGGCATGATTAATCCTCTTAAATGTTGGAAAGAGGTCTTGAAAAGTTAGAGCTCAAAAATCTAGCTTGTAGACACAAAATGCATCAAGAACACTCAAGGGGGCTCAAGGGTGCACTTTGATTGGTGTCCTTGGTGTCCTTGCTTTATGACTTGTCTAGGCACTCTAGGACTGAGTACCAAGCATGTCCATCATCTCCATATGGTGTCTTGAAAGTTCCAACAGCTCCTTGTGAAGTGCCATGTCCATTCTCTATGAAGAAGCTTGAAACAAAAGCTTGTAGTGCACTAGTGAGCTCCTTAACTTTCTTCCTTGTCATTGGTCCACTAGAAACCTTCAATGGGTCCTTGCCTTCCTTGAGTGTGCCTTCCTTGATTATATCAAATCCCTTCCTTAGAAGGATTCATCCACGAATATGCATGTTCAAATAAAGACAAATCAGAAACGTTGAAAGTAGCACTAACATTGTACTCACCCGGCAAGTCTAGCATGTATGCATTGTCATTGATCTTTTTAATGACTTGGAATGGACCATCTCCTATAGGATGAAGCTTAGTATTCCTTGCATTTGGAAATATTTCCTTCCTCACGTGAAACCAAATCCAATCTCTAGACTCAAAGACAACTTTCCTTCGGCCTTGGTTGGCTTTTTTAGCAACTTGTTGATTTTTGTGCTCAATTTGTTGCTTAACCTTCTCATGCAACTTCTTGATGCTCTCAGCCTTTTTACTACGATCTAAACTAGAAACCTCATGAGTAGGTAATGGCAAAAGATCCAATGGAGTTAAAGGATTAAAACCATAAACAATCTTAAAAGGTGACAAACTAGTAGGAGAATGCATGGACCTATTGTAAGCAAACGCTAGATGAGGCAAACAATCTTCCCAAGCTTTCAAGTTCTTACCAATGATAGCTCTGGAACCTAAGGTCCTATTTATTACCTCAGTTTGCCCATCAGTTTATGGGTGACAAGATGTAGAAAATAAAAGCTTAGTGCCAAGCTTTCCCCACAAAGTCCTCAAAAAGTGGCTTAGAAACTTAGTGTCTCTATCTGAAACTATTGTTCTTGGAACACCATAAAGCCTAACAATTTCCTTGAAAAACAATTCAGCCACATGTATAGCATCATCAGTCTTATTGCATGAAATAAAGTGAGCCATCTTAGAAAACCTATCAACTACAACAAAGATTGAGTCTCAATTTACTCTAGTTCTAGGCAATCCAACAATAAAATCCATTGAACTATCAACCCATGGATGACTAGATGTAGGAAGTGGTGTGTATAATCCTTGTGAAGTGTGAGTGGACTTAGCCTTCCTACAAGCTATGCATTGATCATAAACCTTCCGTACATCCTTTACCATGTTCGGCCAATGGTAGTGTTCCTTCAAAGTATGCAAGGTCTTGGCTTGTCCAAAGTGTCCCATAAGTCCTTCATAATGAGCCTCTTTTGTGAGCAATTCCCTCAAAGATGTATTGGGAATACATAACCTGTTTTCTTTAAAAAGAAACCCATTAACTTGATAGAACTTCTCAAAAGAAAACTTAGAATACTTAGAATAAATCTCACCGAAATCATCATTAGAAGCATACAAATCCTTCAAGTGTTCAAAACCCAAAACTTTAGCATCTAAAGCCAAAAGTAAAGCATACCTCCTAGAAAGTGCATCCGCCACTACATTATGCTTACCTTGCTTGTATTTGATAACATATAAGAATGACTCAATGAACTTTACCCATTTAGCATGCCTCTTATTCAACTTACCTTGCCCATTAAGAAACTTAAGGGCTTGATGGTCAGTATGGATGACAAACTCTCTCGGCCATAAGTAGTGTTGCCAAGTCTCCAAAGCTCTCACCAAAGCATAGAGCTCTTTGTCATAAGTGGATAATTCAAGGTAGCACCATTTAGCTTCTCACTAAAGTATGCAATGGGTCAGCCTCCTTGCATTAACACAGCTCCAATGCCTATACTTGAAGCATCACACTCAACTTCAAAAGTATTAGCAAAGTTAGGCAAAGCTAAAAGTGGTGCATTACATAACCTCTACTTAAGCAACCCAAAAGCCTCCTCTTGAGCTTTTCCTCACTTAATTCCAACATTCTTCTTTATAACTTCAGTCAGAGGTGTAGCAATGGAAGAAAAATTCCTTACAAACCTCCTATAAAAGCTAGCTAACCCATGGAATGATCTCACCTCAGTTATGGATGTTGGCGTTAGTCATTCTTGTATGGCTCTCACCTTCTCTTGATCTACCTCAAGTCCATGTGAACTCATAACAAAACCAAGGAAAACAACTTTATCAACACAAAAAGAGCACTTCTTCAAGTTAGCATACAACTTTTGATCTTTTAAAATGCTTAGTACTTGTGTGAGGTGTCCAACATGCTCTTCTAGGTTCTTGCTATATACTAAGATATCATCGAAGTAGACAACAACAAACATACCAATGAAATCACGCAAGACATGGTTCATAAGTCTCATAAAAGTGATAGGAGCATTAGTTAATCCAAAAGGCATAACTAACCATTCATAAAGTCCAAACTTTGTTTTGAAAGCAGTTTTCCATTCCTCCCATTCCCTCATCCGAATTTGATGCTACCCACTTTTTAGGTCAATTTTTGAAAACAAAGTAGAACCATGCAACTCATCAAGCATATCATCAAGTCTAAGGACAGGATGTCTATACTTTACAATGATTTTGTTGACAGGCCTATAATCCATGCACATGTGCAATGAACCATCCTCCTTTGGCACCAAAAGGACATGCACGGCCCAAGGGCTCATGCTTTCCCTCACAAAGCCTTTAGCCAACAGCTCCTCCACTTGTTTCTTAATCTCCTTAGTCTCCTCGGGATTGGTTCTATAGGCTGGCCTATTTAGGATAGGTGCACCCGGGACTAAGTCAATTTGATGTTCAATGCCTCTAATTGGAGGCAAACCTCTCAAATCTTCAGGAAACACATCTTTAAAGTCCTTCAACAAAGACGCAACAACACTACGAAGGTGTGTTAGATCGTTGATAACAAGCAAAGACTCTTTGTAAATTAAAAGAAGCACTGGTCTTTGTGCTTGAATGGATTTCCTCACATCACTCATTTTTGCAATATAGCACTCTTTCTTACCACTCAACTTCCTTTCATTCTTTTCTCTCGAGAACTCTCTACTCTTCTTCCCCTCATTGTCACTCATCTCACTTGATCTATCATTTTGTCTCTTGGCTTTCCCCTCTTCACTCTTGCCCTCAACTTTCCCCTCATTTACTTTTCTCTCAACCTTACTTTGAAGTTTCCTTTGATCCTCCAAAACTTGTTGTGGTGAAAGTAGACTAAGTGTAACCGGCTTGCTTTCATGGACAAATGAGTACGAGTTCCTCTCCCCGTCATGTATGACCTTCTTATCATATTGCCACGGGCTTCCAAGCAAAATGTGGCATGCTTGCACAAGAACAACATCATAAAGAACTTGGTCATGGTAAGTACCAATTTTAAAGTTAATCGAAACTTGTTTTACCACCTTTACCTCCTCGGCATCATTCAACCATTAAAGCCTATATGGTTATGGGTGCTTGTGTGTAGGAAGCTTCAACTTCTCCACCATGGTTAAACTTGCTACATTAGTGCAACTTCTTCCATCAACAATCATGCTGCACACTTGATCTTTGATTCGGCACCTAGTGTGAAAGATGCACTCTCTTTGATTGGCCTCCTCCTTGGCTTACACACTTAGAGCTCTCCTAGCAACAAATGCAAAGTCTCCCTCCTCGAGCTCAAGTGTGTTTTGCTCATCATCCTCCAAATGTGGGGTCTCCTCCATGGCATCTTCCTCTTCGAATGTAATCTCTCCATCATCTTTAAGTATCATCACCTTCTTGTTAGGACAATCTCTCATATAGTGCCCCTTGCCTCTACACTTGAAGCACTTAATCTCCCTTGCCTTAGGTACTTCTTTAGGTGGTACTTTGGACTTGTCTTGTTGAGGTCGAGACTCCACTGTTGGCTTTGGTACTTCTTTGCTCCATGTTCCCCCCCATGTGGAACTTCCTCCTTGGACCATCTTGGATGCCTTATACCTCTTAATGATTCTTTCAGCCTTAGTGGCATAGTGAAGTAAATCCTCCATGTTGACATATGGCACCATCTCCACCTTATTGGCAATCTCATGGTTAAGGCCATTGATGAATCTAGCAATAGTGGCCTCCTCATCTTCAATGATATTGGCTCGAGTTAAAGTTATCTCCAAGTCTTTATGGTAGTCCTCCACACTCTTTTGGCCTTGCACAAGCCTTTGAAGTTTGAGCTACTGGTCTCGAAAATAGTAGCTAGGCACAAACGGCCTCCTCATCAAGGCTTTAAGGGCTCTCCATGTATTGATGGGTTCCTCCTCATTCCTTCTCCTAGAAGTGACAACCTGGTTCCACCACACAAGAGCATAATCAGTGAACTCAATGGTAGCTAATTTAATTTTCTTCTCCTTGAAATAACGATGGTAATCAAACACCATCTCAATCTTTTGCTCCCACTCCTAATATGCATCCGGATCACTCCTCCCTTAGAAATGTGGAATGGTAAGCTTGATGGAATTAGGGTTGTGATCTTCTCTTGGCTCCCCCCTCCTTGGAAACCCATGGTCATGCCAATATCCTTCTTCCTCCTCGGGTTCTTCTTTTCTTGGACCTTTCCTTGGTTGCAAGATAGGATTTGGCCTCCTGGGCAATCTCAAGTCAATGTCCTCAATCCTCCCCATAAGTCTATTGAGATTTTCTTGAAGCTCTCTCATGGTTAGCTCCTCACTGTGTCTTACTTCCATTCTCCTATCCTTCTGGCCCTCCATACTCCTGAAAACAAATATCCTCACAAACACTTACCTCACGTGTTTCATTCAAAAGATGAGCACTCAAACACTCAATTTGTTAATGAGATATTGCTATTCAAAGAGTCCTCAAAAGTTCTAAGAAAGCTGGCCTTAAAGCACACAAGAAAACTTGAATTCTTGAAAACAATTTTGACTCCAAAAGAGGTGGGCTAAACAAGTTTTAAAGACTCTAGGAAGCTCTTGCAATTGATGATCACAAGAACCACAAAGAAAAGTTTTTTTCCTCAAAACAATGGGATAGGTTTTGCGGCGCAAAATTTCAACACTTTGTGTAAACTTATTTGCAAGCTCTTTTCTTTTCTTTTCTTTGTTCTTTCTTTTTCTTTCTTTTATTTTTTGTTTTTGTTTTTTTGCTTTCTGTTTTGATGCTAAAACAGCTTCCTCCTTGAATTTCCTTGCTATCAAAGAAAAAAAATTATATTTCTTTTCGGCCAAGACAAGAAACTATGAAAACATGCACAATTTGAAACAACTTCTTTGATACCGAAACTTCTTCAACTTGGATCCTTCTTTTTTGGGTGTTTTCTTGACTCTAGGATGCTGGAAACAATGAAAAGAAGAAGGATTAATAGGGCTGGACATGAAACAGAAAGATAAAAAACAATCAAGAACAAACAAATTGAAACCGAGAACACAAGGTAACACGAATTGACATCTTTTTGTTGTTTTTGGTGTTTTTGACTTGAACAAGGATGGAAACAAAAAGGACAGACCTGAAAAAAGAAGAAAAAATGATTAAAATAGAGAATTAAAACACAAAATTACTGGAAAAAATTGAAAGAAAAATGAAGATAAACAAGAACATAAAGATATGTCCTTCAATGGAACTTGTGGCTCTAATACCAACTGATGCGAACCCCAATGGTATAAAGACCACGAAACGCGCCCAAGATATTTTTAAAGCCCTACAAGACATCAAAGAGACTGGATTTAAAGACCCCCACCCCTAATCAACCTATGACTAGAAATGAGAAGTATACGAACACCAAGAACACAAGAATACTTGTGCACCAAGGTAGTCCGCCAAGAACCAAAGAGAAATCTCTCCAAAGTAGCAATATTATTTCGATTGAAAGCTGTGTTTTACAATCAAAATATGTGCCTATTTATAGGTCTAAGCTAGGGTAAAGGACAGGCAAAAATTTGCAGCCCAAGTCACCTAGGAAACCTAGTTACAAAGGACTCAAGAAAACCTAGTCAAACTAGGACTCCTAAACCCTTTCAATAATGTTTGAGGTATGCAGCGTATGCCACTTGCCCTAAGCGACCTGAATTAATTCCATAGCCTAAATAACATCCTAAATAATATAAATAAACAGGAATTAAACAAAAATAAAGTGCAAATACAAGTTTGACCTCAAAAACCCCCAAATGGTCTTCTCGGGTGCACTTTTGGGTTCCTTATCCACTTGTATCTTCAGCTCCAAGCTTCAATATTTGAGTTCCAATGGCATGATTAATCCTCTTAAATGTTGGAAAGAGGTCTTGAAAAGTTAGAGCTAAAAAATCCAGCTTGTAGACACAAAATGCATCAAGAACACTCAAGGGAGCTTAAAAGGTGCACTTTGAGTGGTGTCCTCGGTGTCCTTGCTTTGTGACTTGTCTAGGCACTCTAGGACTGAGTACCAAGCATGTCCATCATCTCCATATGGTGTCTTGAAAGTTCCAGCAGCTCCTTGTGAAGTGCCATGTCCATTCTCCGTGAAGAAGCTTGAAACAAAGGCTTGTAGTGCACTAGTGAGCTCCTTAGCTTTCTTCCTTGTCATTGGTCCACTAGAAACCTTCAATGGGTCCTTGCCTTCCTTGAGTTTGCCTTCCTTGATCATATCAAGTGACCTACTGACTAGATTCGAATTTAAATATGGATGAGAAGTACTTTAGGAGGTTGGATGCTAAAAGTGGATGAATTAAGCATATAGAGTTAATTCATGTACTCCCCCTTTTTCCGATGAAGCATTTATTTGGGTGTAGAGATTAAGATATGTGTAATATTATGATTTTATTTTCATTTTTTATCTACAAATCTAAAATAAAAAAATTCTTTTTGACTTTGTATAGTGAGAGTTCAAATAAAGATTAGACAAATTTTTTTTTTTTTAGTTTTGTATAAAAATAGTTTAAATGAGGGTATTAAGATTCCTCATTGTTAAAATAAATGAGAAATAAAAATGGAAATAGTTCATTATTTTTTCAAGATAGTCTAAAAAAAAATATTTGTCATCCTTTTTGCAAAGATGAAAAACATAAATGCACTAGTCAACTACCTGATCTTTGTTGCGGGTGTGGCTAACAATTTCAATTTATTGTTACTAGTGTTGTTGTATTGTATGTTAAATCTATTAGACATGATTTGTAGAATAATGGAAAGCTTTAGTTGCAGTGAGAACAGAACATGTAATGGGTGATAGCAGAAAGGGCTTAAAAGTACATGACTTTCACTACTAAAAAATGCCTTCAAACACCTAATAAAAAATAATTAAAGTTCGTAAAATTTTTTAAATAAATCCGAAACTAAAGAATAAAAATAAAAGAAATTCATGGAAAATACACTAATCCCGTAACCATTTATAATAAAACATTAATAGCTCAAGCAAAATTATTAACCAAAATAATATTATTTTCCGAATTTCAATGGAAAAAAAATAAGAAAATTAAAAAAATTTCTCCCACGCTCAATAACAACTCAGGATCGGCCATGTGGAAGCTCAAACACCATAAGAAAAAGTAAAAAAAACACAAAAAATCAATTAGTGAGCCCACACAACCAAGAAAAAAAAATTAAAACCACAAAATCTCACAAAATATCCAAGGACTCACAAAAATACACCTCATAATTTCCATTTCGGCACCAGACCTACTCATATAACTTGCTTTGAAGCTTGGGTAGTGATGAGAAACCACACAGAAAACATGCAAGAATGCATCAAGCTCCAAGAATTAACAAGAACAATCGAATAATTAGAATGATCCACAAAGATCACACAGTTCCTTAAGCACCAAGTTACGTTCACACAAAATTAATGAGAGAACAAATATCTATGAATTGATATGGAAATTCAAAAAATTGAATATTACATGCAAGTTTTGACCTTTTAAGGTAGAATATAGACCATGTAATTCAATTCTCCTAAAAGATAAAGAAAACAATGCTCTTGAAAGATTACAACTCCTAAATCAACTAGAACAAGAAAAAATACTTTCCAAGCTAGAAAATAACTCTAAAATTCATCCAAACAATAAAAATATGGGATATTATGCATGTTCACACTAGCTCACACTTAAGTTACTAAATATGGAAACTAAGAGCTCTAGCAGACTAAGCTACTCCTTTGTCTAGCTCATGTGAGCTCAATTAGGTGCACCTAGGCTAGCTTGGGTGCACCAATGGTTCCAGGAAAAGTGTGGGCTAGTTTTGGACACCTTGAACCGTGGTCATGTCTTAGGGTGCACTATGTGTGCTCCAAAGGTGCATGTAGGCTATCATGCTTCAATAATGTGCACCATGGTGTCTCTCAAGTCCTTGAGGGTTGCAATGGTGCCCGAAGGTGTTCATCCATGTTTCGAGCTTTTTTAAGCATGAAATGTCGCATAACAAGTCCAAGCAATGCATCTCTAAGCTACTTAGTCCTTTTCCTTGTCATAGGTCAATGTAAGATCCTTATAGGGTCCTTTGGCATGCTTGAGGGGTTGTCATCAACTTCTTCCTCCTTAGAAGGATTCATACTGAAATCTTAATGGTGAAATAAAGAAAGATCAGCCACATTAAATGTCGCACTCACATTTTACTTACCTGGCAAATAAAGTTGTCAGCATTGTTACTAATTTTCTCCACAACTTGAAATAGACCATCCACTTTTAGATGTAACTTTGTCCTTCTTTACACTAAAAACCTTTACTTTCTCATATGAACCATACTGAATCTTCAGGCTTAAAAGATACTCTTTTTAGCCCTTTATTGGCTGCATTTGCATATTGTTGGCTCCTTTTCTCAATTTGAAGTTTTACCTCCTCATGTAGCTCCTTAATCAAATCTGTCTTTCTTTCATTATCTATCCTTGAAAGTTCATTAGTAGGTAATGCTAAAAGATCTAAAGAAGTCAATGGATTAAAGACATACACAATCTCAAAAGCACAGCCCTATTATATGTAAATTCTATGTGTGTTAAGAAATATTCCTATGATTTCAAGTTCTTTCCAATGATAGTTTTAAGGAAAAAAAACCTGGAGTTCTATTTATTACCTCAGTTTATCCATCAGTTTATGGCTGGCATAAAGTTAAAAAAAATAAGAGCTTTGTACTAAGCTTTCCCCACAATATCCTCTAAAAATGGCATAAGAACTTGGAATCTCTATCATACACAATTATTCTCAGGACTCCATCAAGACGCACAGCCTTTCTAAAGAACAAATCAGCTATGTGTGTTGCATAATCTGTCATGTGGCATGTAATGAAGTATGCCATTTTTTAAAATCTATCCACAACTACAAAGGTAGAATCTTGCCCTCTTTTGATCTTAGGAAGTCCTACAATGAAATTCATGGCAATGTCAGTCTAAGGATGTAAAGGTATTGGCAATGAAGTATACAAACCATGACTTGTTTGTGTGGATTTCACCCAATTGCATGTAATGTAATTGTCACAAATCCTCTTCATATCTCTTTCCATACACAGCCAATAAAAGTGTTCCTTCAATATGTGCAATATCTAAGGCACACCAAAATGCTTCATCAAACTGCAACAATGTGCCTTCTTTGTAAGCAACTCTTTTAAAGATGTTTGAGGCACACACAACCTATTTTCTCTAAACAAAAAACTATCCACTTGATAAAAATTATCAAATGCAATCTTAGCACACTTAGAGTAGATTTCACCAAAACCAAAATTAGAAGCATATAAACCCTTAAAATGCTCAAATCCCAGAATCTTAACTTTTAAAGCAGAAAGTAAGGCAAACCTTATTGAAAGTGCATTAGCCACTATATTCATCGTACCTTCCTTGTAATTAATAACATATGGGAAAGATTCTATCAATTCAACCTATCTCACTTGTCTCTTGTTCAACTTACCTTGGCTTTTAAAATGCTTAAAAGCTTGGTAATCAATGTGAATCATAAACTTTTTTTGCTACAAATAGTGTTGTCAAGTCTCCGAAGCTCTCACAAGTGCCTACATCTCTTTTTCATATATAGAAAGTTCATAACTACACCATTGAGTTTTTCACAAAAATAAGCCATAGGGCAGCCTTCTTGCATCAAGATAGCTTCAATGCCTATTAAAGAAGCATCATACTCAATTTCAAAAGTTTTAGAAAAATCAGGAATAGCTAAAATTGGTGCATTACATAACTTGTCCTTTAACATTCGAAATGCATCATCTTGAGTTTTCTCCCACTTAAAACCAACATTCTTTTTTATAGTCTCAGTAAAAGGTGTTGCAGTGGTAGAAA
This sequence comes from Aquilaria sinensis, assembly GCA_005392925.1. Taxonomy (NCBI): domain Eukaryota; kingdom Viridiplantae; phylum Streptophyta; class Magnoliopsida; order Malvales; family Thymelaeaceae; genus Aquilaria; species Aquilaria sinensis. The sequence goes on from SMDT01000714.1 coordinate 29,734, forward strand.
AATTTCTAACAAACCTCGTATAGAAACTAGCCAACCCATGTAATGATCTTTACCTTAGAAATAAAAGTAGGAATTAGCTATTCTTTAATATCTTAAACTTTTTCCTTATCAACTTCAACTCTTTCAGAACTCACCACATAACCAAGGAAAGCAACCTAAACCAAGGAAAACCTTAGTAGTACAAAAAGAGTACATCTTAAGATTAGCATACAACTTTTATTCATTTAATGTATTAAGCACCTGTCTTAGACACTTCATATGATCTTTAAGGCATTTGTTATAAACCAAAATATCATTAAAATAAACAACAAGAAACTTTTCTATGTAATCACACAAAATATGGTTCATAAGCCTCATGAAAATGCTAGTGCATTACTTAAACCAAATGGCATAACTAACGAATCATAAAAGCCAAATTTAGTTTTAAAAGCTATTTTTCACTCACCCATTTCCTTCATTCTAATTTGATAATATCCACTCTTTAAATCCATCTTTAAAAACACAGTAGAACCATGCAATTCAAACAGTTTGTCATCAAGTCTAGGAATGAGATGTCTATACTTTACAATGATTTTATTGACAGGTCAACAATCCATGCACATGCGCCATGTTTCATCTTCCTTTGACACTAAAAGCACATGTACAACACATGGACTCATTCTTTCTCTCACATAACCCTCTACTAACAATTCCTCCACTTGCCTTTAAATTTTCTTAGCCTTCTCAAGATTAGATTTATATGTAGACTTATTTGGAATATATGCTCTAGGGACTAAGTCAATTTGATGCTCTATGCCCCAGATTAGTGATAATCTTCTTGGTTCTGTAGGAAAAAAACATATTCAAACCCTACAACAAAGACAAAACATTACTTGGAAAATAGGTTATCTCATGTATAGCAACATAATATTCTTTGTATAGAAAAAAAAAAAAAGCATAGACATCTCTCATTTTTGCAATACAACACTTTTTCCTTCTTTTAACTTGCCCCCCTTTATTTTTCATTCGGGAACTTTCAACTTTTACTTTCCTCTTAAGTCCACCATTCTCACCATGACTCTTAGTTGTTATTTCATTTTTTATACCACTTGATGAAAAATCACACAGGAAACATCCTAATAATACTTCAAGCTCTAGGAATTAACAAGAACAATCAAAGAATTGGAACACTTGATCCACAAAGACCACATAGTTCCTTGAGCACCAAGTTAAGTTCACATAAAACTAATAGAGCAAATCTTTAGAAATTGATCTTGAAGTTTGAAAGTCTAAATATTACACGTTGGTTTCAGCCTTTTTAAGGTGGAATATAGACCATGTAGTTTAATTCTCCTAAAATCAAAAGAAAGTAAAGCCCTTGAAATATTAAACTCCTAAATCAAACACTCTCCAAGCTAGATAATAACTCTAAAATTTGGCCAAATAATTAAAATATGGGATATTATGCACATTCACACTACCTCACACTTAAGTTATTAAATATGGAAACTAAGAGGTCTAGCAAGCTAAGTTACTTCTTTGTCTAGCTCATGTAAGCTCATTCAGGTGCACCTATGGTGGCTCAGGTACACCAATAGGTCCAAGAAAGTGTGGGCCAAGTCCTAGGAACCTTAAACCATGGTCATGTCTTAAGATGCACATGTGATCCAAGGTGTACGCACCAAAGGTGTATGTGTGCTCTAAGGGTGTATGTAGACCTTTATTCTCCAATAATGTGCATCATGGTATCTCTCATGTCCTTGAGGGTTGAAATGGTGCCCTAAGGTCTTCATCCATGGTTCTAGCTTCTCCAAGCTTGAAATGTTGTATCATAAGTCCATGCAATGCCTGGCCAAGCTTCTTATTCCTTTTACTTGTCATAGGTCCATGTGAGATTCTTAAAGGGTCTTTTTCCATGCTTGAAGGGTTCTTTGCCATGCTTGAAGGGTTGTCATCAAGTAGGTCAGAAAATGAGTTCCAATGAAGAAATGGTCTAGATTGGAATGATGGACCTACAAAGGGGTAAACGGACATGAAATGCAACTAGAAATTGCTAGAGGAGGAAAAATGGGAGCTTAAATTAGGGGTACCAATAGTCAAACTATTGGTAACTCTTAAGTGAAACACATAGTTTCATTAAAGGGTTTTACCAACTGGGTCGACCATTGGTTCCCGTAATTTGAGTTCTTTCCAAATATGGTCTGGCCTTGACCAATGACTTGAAAATTGGTAAATGGCCTTGATCACACCACCCATGAGCGTCTGGTCCTTTTACCAATGGTTGATCAATAGTTGGGGATGTTGGAATTAACCAAGAATTGAACCGTTGGTAACCAGCAGTTGGTGATTTGGTTTTTTTAGTAATGTTTGTGTTATTGGATAACATAAAATTTGATAGTATAGTAAAGTTTCTAGAAAGCAATTTTTTGTAATTTGATTGCTAAAATGTAACAAAATATAGAGTCTAGTCATCCCAATGTGACTTTTTTTAATAAAAGATAATTATAGAAAACCTAAGAATGATAGGAAAATAAATAAAAAATTCAACAAAGATTACCGTTAGTAATTGCAAGCATGTGAAGAACTTCTAGCCTCATAACTAAATCAAATAGAACCATCCAACAACATAATCAACAAACAGAGGGAATCATTTTTAATGATGATGTTCTAAAGTTAATCATTATGTAGCTATAGTCTTTCGCTTCCTTTTGGGCTCTGTTCTACTTTGCCAAGTATGAAAATTCATTAACTTATAGTAATTGAAACTTGCATTACAACCAAACAAATACAGGAAGGACTATTATTAGATTTAACCTAGTAAGCAAAAGTTTGATTCCTTGTTACCCCCAAATTTTTCCTCTTTTACATAAGGCCATACAAAATTTTAAGAAACAATATGATAAATTAACAACCTACACTTCCCATGACCTACATAATATCCCATACCAAAGGCCATGATTGGAACACAAAGAAAAACTGATAAAAAAATATCAAAGAGCAAAGTTTTTTTTTATGTAATGGTATAATTGAAACTTTCAATAATCTAAGGACCTAAATGAAATATAACAACATGTTGAGGATTGACACTTGAATTAGGTTCTTCACATGATGTAGTTGAAACACACTACAAGATAGATGTAAAAAAAGACACTATCATTTTACTTGATGTTTAGTCAGAAATGGCTATTTTGGATGATTGAAAGATTAATCGCTTACTCAGTCATTTTTCACCTAATTGCTTTGATGAAGTGACTGACAACAAGAACTGAACTAGTCAGTCACTTACATGGGTTAGGTTCCAAAACAGAAGTGACTAAAGCTTTAATGCTCCATGCATTTTTTATTTTGATTGTTAGTAATGAAATTCAAAATGAAATTTTATTATTTAATTATTTTAAATAGAATAATTATTTAATAAAATGAAATTTTAAATTAAACCCATTTAATGTCAAGACAAAAAGTCAATTTAATATAACGTAATTATGTAAAGCAAACTAAAGATGGATGATGAAATAAAAAATATCATCATCCTCCAGAGTAGTGGCAATTGAAACTGCCATAGTCAATATGAAACAAAAGCACCAAATTAAGTACAAAAAGTGGCATCTGACCACCAAGTGAGGGATTCGTGTTCCTCCTATACTCCTTTCATGTATATATGGATTAATTATGCTTATGGCTCTTAACCTTTATTATTATATCGTTAAGTTGGATAGAAGAAATTGCTAAAAACTAATTTTTGCCCCTGAAAATTTTTCATTTGCCTTCAATGCCTTGAAATTTTTCCATCTAATAATTTAACCACCATCTCTACAATTTTTTCATAATATTGTCCCCCTCTATTATCATCCTCCACCGCCTACCACCTCTGCTTCCTATTATTTCTTACTTTCTTCACCATTGCTTTCACTTTCACTCTCTTAACCCCTACCTCAACCTGCCTTGATATCTTTTAATTTTCCTTTTTTTTCCCAATTAAGCAAATCTTTTTATTTTTTGTTGGATTTTCAAATAGTTGTCTCTTCTACAGCTAGCTTATTGGTATTTAAACTTAAGATTTGTTAGGAATTTAATGTTAGATAAGCTAATAAACCAACTCATTTACAAAATAAATGAGACTGTAACTAGTTAATTGAATTGCTTTGTTACGTCATATATAATCCATATCATCCTAATAAACAAATAAGGCTCACCATAATGTTTATGGCTCTTGGTCTTGGTTGTTATCAAGAATTGGAGGAACACAAATTCATTATGGATCCTAAAAGAAAAAGGAAGAAAATTGGATCAAGTAAAACCTTCCGTTAAATCAAAATAAATTTGGAATAAATAACTTATGAATAATTGAAAAGAAAAACATTGATAAAGAATGACCAAATAGTCAAGACGAGTAATGGACGATCTAGGCAAATAGATGGATCAACCCTTAATAATAGACCAACCAACATAAAGTTTAATATAATGAAAAAAAAAAACTTTGACACCACTGTTCGATCCATTATTTGAAAGGCCTCATCATCAATATAAAGGCCATCCAAGCACTTCACCAAGTTCGAACACCAAGGTAAGTGAATCCCAAACTTAACCCTCAAATTAATCGTGTTATTAAGCAAATCAAACAACTAGAGTAAACTCCATAAGGGTTCCTAAGTGTAAATTGGTACCTAAGAGTTTTAAAGGGTAAAATAGTAATTTTGACCCAAGTTAGTGGCATAACGGTAATTTCAGTAAAATTATTTTCTTGGAAGTGAAAGTGACTAAAATTTTCAAGACTATAAATGTTGTGACTCATTAGAATCAATAACTGATGAAGAAGGGCTTAAGTGCACCAAGTTGCAAAGTTGAGGGCTTAAGTGTTTTAATTTCTTTAAATGTATGATTAACTAAGAGGGCTAAGTGGAGAGGTTAGTAACCTTTCATTGGAGGCTAAAAATAGTTTATTAGAGCCTAAGTGAGGGGATTAAATATGTTAATTAAGAGGCTAAGCAAGATTAAGTGTGAATAAGAAATTGGGTTAAAAGAAGACATTTTAGAGCTAGAGCTCCATTATTCATCTTCTTCTTCTTTGAGCCTAACCGCAGCCCTTTCCTCCACCACACCATCCTACCTCAAATCTTCACTTTAACCTAAGATTTTTATAAAATTGAATCCCCTAAAGCTATCACAACAAGCACCAAGCAAGAATTTGAGCTATTTTAGAACATTGGAAGAGCTCTAGCATGTTCTTGGTGGTTTCAAGCTAAATTAGTGAGGTAAGCCAAGCTATGGATTGGTTCTAATGCTATCAATGAGATAGAAATGGTCTTGACAAAGTGATTGTGGTGCCTGATTTGCAAAAAAATTGAAATTGGAAGCCATTGCAGCTAGGTTGAGCTTAAGGCGAATAGTTGCTAGATTTGGAAAATTCCTCATTTGAGGTAATGGATTCAAGTTTATTCTTCTCAAATAATACATAGAAATGTAGTATTACATGTGGGATGAAGTAAAAATAAAACCCATTTGAATTGGCTTTATGGATTAAAAGATTAAGCAATTTTTGTGCAAGATTACATAAGAGCATGAAATGCTGTCATGCCATTGGTGACACGTTGCCAATATTGAAGACGCATCACCAAGTGTGTTCCAGGAAATTTGAGGTTGTCACCCTTGGCAATGCGTCACCAATAACATTGCCAAGGCCTAAGCCCCTCAAGCTCGAGGCATCTTATGAATGTCTCAATCTCTCGATTATCATACCTAGGCCATTCTAAGTTGTTCTGTAACTTTGGTTGGGTCTAGAACTTATTCTTGAATCAGAAATTATGCATTATTTAAGTGGTAGCTAAGCGGTGCAGTTAAGGTAGGATAAGGAAAAGTAACTAAGGGGATTAAGACAGGTTTTGGATTCTTCGTTGGCCCTAGTGGGAGGTCTCAGACCTGCAGCCAATGAAGAGGAAATGTAAAACGATCCCAACTAAACCCTGTGATTTCGTAAGTAAGCTACTAAGGATTCCTAAACTAAGCTCCAAGATTTTAGCAAGTCAGACCATATAAAGCGGCTATCTTGCATAATAAGTTAAGGGAAAAAGACAGGGTAATAAGGGAGTAAACGACGACTTACTCTAAATAGCCCGTCAAAGGCAGGCAACGGTTAAGTAAGCAACTATTTACTCTAATGCGCCCCGTAAAAAGACTTTATAGGGTTTGTTAAATGCTAGCATAGGATATAAGGGCCAGTATCCAGGTACCCTAGCCATAAAAGCTCACGACAAGTTTAGCACATATGGGGTGTAAAAAAGTCCTAAGTACATTTGCATGTGCATACTTCATTCACTTATTTATCCATCCATTATTTGCATTGTTTATTGTTCTTATGTTATATATGTATGTTTGTGTTGCTTACATGCTTGCATATGTTTCCCCCTGCAGATGTTGAATCTCTTACTGAATACTTTAGAGTACTCACCCCTTAAGTGTTGTGCAGGTATTAACTGGACTAGTTGGGCTTAGTAGTTAGTAAGAGACAGTTGTTAAGGCTAAGTTTTATTTGTTAGAATGTACTTTCTAAGTAGGAAATCTTATGTTTCTAAGTTACTTGTAACATAAGTTAGTTTTGACTAAAGTGTTTGCATTTTAGTTCAAGACTAAGTAAGCACAAGGAAAGTGTGGCTCACCACTTTGAAGAGTTAAGGATGGATCTTAGCAAACTTATGTTTTTTGTATATGTATGGTATATTTTTTATACTAAGTGTTGCCTCTATTAGTGTCCATTGGTGTGTATAACATAAGGTTACATTTGAATGCATATAAAGTTGAGATGTATTCACATAGTTATTACTTGAAGTTAAAGCAACTAAATTTTTACGTGTTAGCTTATTTTGAATTGTGTTTTCATTAATTGCCATGGAACTATTTTTAACATTGTTTTTATTTAATTGTCATTACATAGCCAGGATGACCCATGCATGTTTTCTATGCGGTGCAGGCTAAGTAACTAGTTGAACATAATGATTAAAGATATTTCACGAATAATAACTACTCAATTGTAACCTAAGTGAAATCATAATTTCCTAGGAATCTAACAATGATGGTGAATTCAAGGCCCTGGAACCCTGTTTTGTCACAATCAATGGTTGGTGCTTTTCACTCTCTAGTCTCCGCCTAACTCGTTAACAAATAAAACAGAATCACTCAGATTTATCCATCATAAAATATTGAAAGAACCAAATGATACTCCTATTAATGATGATAAATGAATTTTATAACAAAAAATGAAGAAGAAGAAATGATGACAAAAGAGATGAGAGTTTATGGATAAAATAAAGATAGCAAATCAATCCGTCGGAAGGCGCGTAATTTGTTGTTGCACAATTGTTAGCCTTATGTAAATAAAGTAAATAAAATAAGAAGGTATAATTTGCACATAGCATTGATAATAAATAAATATTGAACAAATTGGCCGTGATTTCGTGACGTTCACCTGTTTCCCATTAATAATAAGTAGAACAACTATGAAAAGGATACATGTGCGTGCTTATACTACATAATCCCACCCACTTAATTAATAATGGTATTCTTACCTCATGGTTAAAGCGACTGGCATCCAATTAATATGATTTGGGGGATAAAAGTAAAGCAATTATGTTATACTACACACCGAAAATGCCGAAAGCAATGGACTGGTGAGAAAAAGCACACATTTTTGTTGCTAATCATGCTGGTTATCGCTTCCAAATCTAGAAGGAAAGCGATGCTAATGGGAGATTAACAAACCCTAATTTAATTAATTTTCTTGAAAATGACAAATGTGGTCCTTGGGCCCGACGCGGCCGATGCGATCGTACTGGTGCCCGCGATTCTTCTGATTTTCCCTCGATTAAAATATTCAGAGTATTTCTTTTTCTTTTTCTTTTGTTGAAATAAATACGTATTTCTTTTCTTAATCAGAAACCATGAAATAAATATTTTAGCATGTAATTAAAAGAAGAGTTTTTAATCCTTCAAAAAGGACAAAAATGAATAAATATATAAATAAATATCCGACTAGCTTAGTTGTCAATGCTTGTAGATATTTTTAATCAAAGCTAAGATTTGAGGAGTGTTGAGTTCTTAAAAAGTAGTAAATTTCAGAGATGGCTTAATTATAACCTAACTATTTCAAGTTTTGCACAGAAGACACTTTGTCTTCAACTTTCCTAATGTAGCTTCTAATACATTATATTTGTAATTGATTCTAAATAAAAAAATAATAAATTGAAATTTTTAATGAGGGCACACCATGCCTTTTCTTTTTCTTTCTTTTTTTTAAAAAAATGTAAATTAGCTAAAACTCACTTATGCACATTAACCACTGGATACATGCATGTGATCAAATGGATAATACAAAGACTGAAGGAAAACAAGTGAATGGTGTTTTGGTTGCATTTGAATTTTGAAGTTTATTATTATGATTATTATTATTTTGAGCTAAGAGTCTTTTTCATTAAGTTGAAAATCTTTTAGCAAATACACAAGGGGCAGTAGGAAATTAAACTTTAGATATTCTGATAACAACTACAAGTCTTAGCTTAGCTGTTGCTATAACAGCTAAACTAAGGCATTACTTGTTGGCCTGCTCGTAACTTCCAACAGTGAAGCACAGATAAGCCATTTTGGCCAATACGTTGTGTACCCACAGCATTGCAACTTGCAAGAAATACAATCAAGGAAGATAGCCCACAATTTCTACCAATATAGGAGAGACATCGGGCTGCAACAAGCATTCTAAGAAATAGACAAGGTTAATAGGTATAACAAAAAGTAATCGGTACAAAGTAGGTAATTGAGATTTAAAAGAAAAAGGCGTAAAGAACCTTTCACCCATGAACTTTTCTAACTCGGATCTTTTACCTCATGGATTTTGACTTTGACTCACTCACCCCTCAAATTCTAAAAATTTATACCTTTTACCTCTCAGCCTGCTTAAATGATTGTTTAAGTTATATAATGACTTAGACAAATACAAAATGGAATATGAATGGTTAACTAACAATTTGACTAAACTTTTACATTATTTCGATTATCAATTTCAATCTTCATGATTCAAATAATTTAGAGAGCTACTAACCTTGTATAATCTACATAATCCAATCAGCATTCTGCACCAAAATATAATTCAATTAATTTTATAGCCTAGCTCATTTCACAAAACTAAAGGATTAGGTGGAAAAAATTGGCTAGTTAGTCATTCATCTTTCATTTTATATTCATTTCAATTTTTATATAACCTAAATAGCTACTCAAATGGGTCGAAAGGGTAAAATAGTATCCCTTTTCAAAATTTGAGGGGTGCGTGAACTCGAGCCAAAATTCAGAAGGTAAGAGATCCAAGTTGATAAAGTTTAGATGGGGCAAAAAAGGTTTTAGGCCAAAGAAAATTTTCAACTTGTTGGCCAACGTCTAAAGGGCCAGAGGAATATAAAGGACGTCAAGAGTTCGAACTCTGACCTCCTCATTCTCTCATATAATACTCTAAGATGAATTCAAATGCTTTCCAGATCTTGATAAGCTAACACCCTTTTCCTAACATATAAGTACCTCTTAATACTTATACAGTGTATAGATGCTCTTGAGTACCAAAAATAAAAACAGAGAGATTTAAAAGATATATTATTAGGTAATGTAATTGGTGCAAATTACTGGTGCTCAAATTGAAGTCCAAGGATTAGATCCCACAAGTTGTATGGCACATGTAATATTAATTGAGATTTAAAAGAAAGATAACAGAGGGATCATTTGCACTTGCACGTAAACCAAGCTCTTTTAACATGAGTTGTATACCACATGCAATATAGGTTTAGATTAAATAACAATTTTCTTTTTGTACACAAACATATAATTTATTTTATAATTAACGAGGAATAATTAAATAAATAAATAGCTAATTGAAAAGTGTTGGGTGGAGGTATAAATGGGACCATATATAATTCCAAAATGTGGGACTTTGAATGGTGAAGTGGAGGGTCTGTATTAGGCTTCCCCACGCATCAATGTTGGCTTGTGTTGCGTTGTTCGAACTTGAAAGGATAATTTGAAAAGCTGTTAGGCTTAGTGAAAGTTGATGTGAGGTGAAATGAAAGTACGTACAGCTTGGCCTCTAAGTTTGTTTCTTATTCATTAACACACGCATCTGCATCTTAATTACTCGACAAAAACTTTTGAACAAATTTCCTTGGGGGAATCAACAGAAAAAAAAAAAAAAGAAACAAAATTTGTCCCTATCCTAACATTTTTATTGGTTCTTTTAGATGCTAGAAATTATTTGCAACTATTTATTTGTATTTGCTTCCGATTATTAAAAAAATATTTGCATCTATTAATTTTTTTAGGCTTAAACCTCGAGATGGTCATCAAATTTTTAAGGATATGCCCACAAGTCTTTCTATCAGACTTCTTTTTATGCCTGCCAACGCATCATACTTTTATAATTATACCATTAAGCCATTAAGTTTCTTAAATGAAAATTTGATAAAGTTGTCACCAAAGTGTACTTATTTGAAAACTGAAAGATTGAGTATTATAAAATCATGATAAATTTGTTTTAGTGGTTGAGTAGTTATTAAGACTGAAAAAATTCACTATTAATTTTGTACTGTTTCCTTTTTGAATTCTTAGATTTGGAAAAATAAAACTTTGTCCACGATTTTGAAAGTTCAATGGTAAGGTACTCAAATGGCCTTGTGGTCACAATTTTGAAAGTTCAATGGTGGAACGGGCCTGAAATATAGTTTGATAGGCTAATTGACATAATTTGTAAAAAGTTGAATGCTCTGGCATTTGCGCCTTTATGTTAGAATTACCAAATCTTTTTCCCTTAAACATCACCAAAAAATTCATTGATTCTACAATACTTAAAAGTTTCTAGCTCGTTAAAATAAATTTGTCCTTTTGCCAACTTGTAGTTGATTAATTTGGCAAGGAATATGGAATGTAAAATGGTCCTTACTATTGTGGTTTGGTGACAACAGAGGACACATACCTAGAGAGGGGGCTTAGGTTAGAATAATCTCTTCCACTTGCACGGTACAAATAAATGTTAAATGTAGCTTGATACCCTATAGATTTTGAGAAACATGAAAATAACTTCTTATCCTAGATATAATATTATAAATATCCTCTCTAAATATACTTGTAAAATACTTCTGAGTATAAAAAAAATGTAAATTACTCAAAAGTAATTGTGTATTTACATGAACTCATCCGATTAAAAATGACTCAATCACCTTAAGTAAAAGACTCTTAACCGGCTCAAACAAGTATTTTATATATAAAGAAGACTTTTGTAGGTAAGATTTCACTATATTTTCTGGCCATACTTTTGAAAAATAACACTGGGGAGCAAAGTAAATATTGTTTTATGCAACTTTCATCCATGCAAAATGATAATGAAAGATCGGATGTATAAGAATCTAGGAATCAATATATATCCAAGTGTCGGGTCAGCTGGCAAATAATCTGCTTATGAATATCTAGCATATATACACATGTCTTCCCCAGAGTTAATAATATTCTTGATAATTAGGCATCCCAAAAACTTAATTATGAAATTCCCATCAACATCATATACATATATATTCCACATTCGATACTCAAATAATAATATATATACTGCACCAGAACATATAATCATGTTTAAGAATGATTACTTACATTCCAATCTTATATTGATCAGATCTTGTTAAAAATGTTTTTTTTTTGTTTAAAAATTGTTTACATGTAATTAATGAGAGTGTTTTGATTCAACTAGGGATTCACACCTAATTCGTTTTAACTTTAGTCAATTGACTACAAAATGACTTATTTTTATTTTTACATCTTTTTTACTTGAAACTAATTTTAATTAAAAGCCAAAATTATGTAGTTACAACAATCAATTGAAAATACAATTTTTATAATCTTACTAAATTTTTATGAATTTTTCTAGTTTCAAGCTTTAAAAAACAAAAATTCATAAAAATTTAATAACATCCTAAAAATTTATTTACAAATTGATTATTGTATCTACATAACATTGGCTTTCAAATAAGATTGATTTCAGGTAAAAAAGATGTAAAAGTTAAAAAAAGTTAGTTGACTTTAGCTCAAACGAATTGGCCCTCAGTTTCGTTAAATATCCAAGTCATCCCTTTACAAAGATCCACTCTCTATTTTATTTCTCCATGTGATTTGACTTTGAGAACATGTCAGCATTTAGTATTAGATATTGAAAAAAACTATCCAGCGATAATTTTTAGTGTTAGAGGGTTAAAAAAACTATTACAACCACTCATACTTTATTCTGACTTCAACACTCATTTTAGAGACTATTTTCAAACGAAGCCTTAATTGGTGTTTAGCACGGTCAAATTTTATCGTCAAGGAAACAAGACATTAGAAACAAAATCAACAAGCACAAAAAGAAGGTTAACACAACACCATGATTCTGCATCTCAGGGACCAAACAACACAAGCTCAACTGACAAAAAAGAAAAACTAGCATTGTTGTAAGTATATTTATTGAGGGTAAATAGTACCTATCGTCTCTAAATTAAGACCCATATGTGGGGATTCATCCCAAAACTACAAAATTTTACACAATTTGTCATGCTATTAAGCCAAGTCATTAGGAAATAATGGAATGAGGAAAAGTGCACAGTCAATTAGAGGATGAATTGTGTAACATTTTTATAGTTAGGAGACGAATATAGTAATATTTTATAGTTCTGGAATGAATCCGCAACATGGGTCTTAGTTCAGGGACAATAGTTGCTATTTACCTCATATATTACTTAATTCCCGAGTGCTTCAATTCTTCTGATCTGCGTGACAAAATTGATGAGATCTGGTTTGAAAATTCCTATCCCTCCTTTCTTCGATGTTTGCCTTTCTGTTCCCAATTATGACAGAAGCTTGTAGCACTCTTTGCTTGTAACTGGCATCTCCATATTCAACCAAGGCATAGCAGTTTCTCCTCATGCTATCTGCTCTTACCTGAATCCCTTCGGGGAACTAAATCTCCAAACTTGGAGAATTCCTGATGAAGCTCCTCCACCGTGGCATTCACGCCTAGGTTACCAACACATATGCAGTGTTTTTCTTGTGCTTTCTTAGGGCCAAAGTACTTTCTTGTCTCCTTACCATTGTTGGTGTGGTTGCTTGCCAGTGAAGCAACTGGAGGGAGCTTCTTATTCACCATTTCCCTAAGCATTGAAACTTTCTTGTCAACTGCGGAGGTTCTTTTCTTGCCAGTGGGATCTTAGGCTTTGCAAAAATAAAAGGATTCTCATTCAAGGCACTTGCAATTGATGAATATGACTTCTTGGATGGAATGGACTTTCCAGAAACTTGATCTTCACTTCCTTACCCATCTTGCTTGCTCTCCAAGGAAGAACCAGAGATAGGCTTTTGCTGATGCTCGGCGGGCTGTTTTTGATCATCCTTATTCATAGAATGAGAACTGGGCTTTTGGGGAAAATCAGTGTGCTCTTTCTGGTTCGAAGAATCAGAGCTAGAACAATTTGGCTGATGCTGATCTTTTTGGCTCAAACACATAAAACTAAGCTGGCGATGATCATCAATTAACAGGATCGACCACAAGACGAGGACTGCCCTTGATTTCTTGTTCGTCAAGGAACCTGAAAACATCATTCAAAACAAGCAGAGCGCCATCTTTCCCCTCCACCGGAGCCAGAAAGGATGACTGGCTAAACTTCCTAGTCTTTTCTTCTTCAGAGTTCAAAACCCCAACAATCAAAATAAGGAACCCAGAACCGATCGAAACTTGGGCGTCAAGAGAAAGTACCTGGTAATGCTCCCATCTCTGGGACGAGAAGGTGATCGTTAATGGTTTTCAGGGTCAGTTGTCTGGTCTCTGAGTTGTGGTAGCGCTCCCAGTCAACACTTCTAGGATAATTATAGAAACTTCGGAGCTCTTCCAGGGCATTGCAGAGAGTGGTGTGGTACTGCTTGACCAAGGTGGAGGCCAGCACCAGACGCGTCGGCGGCAGCAGATAGACGGCCACTTCCCCGTCCATTCTGACGAGTTTTGTTTTGCGTTTTGATGGTGGCTACCGGATGTATAGACACGACCTTGTCTTCCGTCCCTCTAACTTGAGTCTCTCTACCCTGATTTGCTTGATTTTATTTTTCTTAAGATTACATTAAGCAATCAATTTTCCTTAATTATTTAACATATTAAGAAATCACACGATTTACCGTGTATAACTTAAATTAAACTTGCTAATCTAAAAAATTTACCATAATGTATTAAAGAAATAATTTACCCTCCCCCCTCCCCAGGGGGAAAAAGGACTATCAATTATTGTCTTTGTTCAAATTGATTGCTGTCCACTATGTTTTTGCTCTAAGAAAAACAGAAATCATTTATTTTACTCCTGTCCTGTTTCTGATCATATCCCGAAAAGAGTATTCCCTTGTGTCAAGTTAAGTTCTGCTCCTAGTTTTTGGGATTAAGTGTGTGAATGGATGCTTAATGTTGCCAGAGGAACAGGTCTTAAACCCAAAATCAGACGTATATTTGCTGCACTTGTTTATGCTTTGTGGGTAGAAAGAAATTGCATGATATACAAGAGACACCAACAAAGGTTGGTTCAAGTGGAAGGGGCTTGAGCCCCTTAAGTAACGCCATCCAAGGTTCGAGCCCTTAGTGTTGTGAATGGAAAGTGCTTTATTGGGAGATGTCCCCTCTTCAGCATCTGACCGTACCTTGAAGGATTAGTCTCTACCACCTATAGCTAGATATACAAGAGACGGGTGATGATGGAAGAAAAGATCAGCTCGGATATATGCAAAGTGTAGAGATTCAAACAACATTACTTTAACTTTTTTTCTTTTGATTTTTTTTTTTAAGTACTCAGATTATCTACACTACAAGGTAAGAGTTCCAAAAGGGAGGAAAGAGGGAGACAGGCCTTGGACCTGAGACTAGCGGGTTGGGAACCGTATGTCACCTGCACTTGCCAGTTACTGACAGTGCGGAACTCTTTTCTTTTGATTCAGCTTGTAACCCCGCGGCAAAAGGTTTTGGTCTTCTTTTCTTGATCCAAGCTATGCCGTTTCTTGATGTAGGTACCTAGATTTGAATTTATAAGTGCCCCTCGATTTTTGTATGACATGAAATTTCAGAGGTACCTTCCTCATTCCCAATAAAAAAAAACCATTTTAAAGTTATTTGGATAAATATTTGGGTGAATCTTATGGGCCATTAGTTGTGGAAGCAATAGATCAGAAGAATATGGGCTAAGCCCACATAGCAGACCATGAAGGTTCACTGAAAACGTATCTGAAGCTAAGACATGAATTGGTGAATACAATTTACCCTAAGCAAATGCCAGTGTGCAGATCAGATGTAGATAGAGAAAACTGCACCAATAATATGGGGCTACTAAGAACTAAAGTAAATACAACAGGGGATGACAAATCTGAAAGCCATTGTTAGTATCTTAGGGATTTGGCAACCTCAAAAAAATGGGCAACATTTTCTTCAGGCGTACCAACTACGATTCCATGACCGAGATTAAGTATGTGCTTCCCTTTACCAGCCTTCCTCACGGTGTCATTTATTCGATCAGTGATGAACTTCTTTGATCCGAAAAGGACACCTGGATCAACATTTCCCTGCACAGCTATATCATGTCCCAGTCGCCTCCTGCCTTCAGCCATGTCCACTGTCCAGTCTAAGCTAACAACATCAACTCCTGTTAGAGCCAGCCTCTCTAACAAGCCACCAGATCCACTCGCATAAAGAATCAGAGGGAGATTCGGATGTGTTTGTTTAACGGTGTCTACGATATATCTTAAGTACGGCAAACTATATTCCTCAAAATCTACAGGACTGAGCTCCGTCGCCCATGAGTCAAAGATTTGGACAGCCTGAGCTCCACTGTCGGCTTGGTATTGGATGTATTTAGCCATTGAGATTGCAAATTTTTGGAGCAATGCATGTAGCACCTATGCAAAGTAAACTAAGGTCAATAAAGACACTTGAGAAATGAATGGTTAAAATGGTTGGTTGCTAAAAGTTGTGGAATTCGGTAGTAACCAGAACTAAAGGCGAACTTTTGCCCATCATAGCTGTCTTTAACTAAAAATTGTTTCAATTCTAAACATTACCCATAGAAGTGGAATTGCAAATCGGCTTGGTTGATTAATTTAAAAAGAATCACAAATGAAAAAAGAAAGAAAACCCAGTCAGTTTGGAATGACAATGAAGAGATATAAGAATTACCTCAGGTTTAAAGAAAGCTAATCGCTTTATCTTTGAAAAGTGTTTTGATGAACCTCCTTCAACCACATAAGATGCTAGGGTGAAAGGAGCACCAACAAAGCCCAAAACAGCTGCTTTATTATCCACCTGAAAAGGACAAAAGAACAGCATCATTTACCATCATCCAAATATAATGTCGTCAGGTAACATGACATTGTACGACGATGTTGTCACCAGAAAACACCCTGAATTGGTTAAGCTAGTGATATACTAATGCAGAGGATGCTCAGAGATAGAACTTTCCCCCAACACATTAAGCTCAACAAATGGTTAACTTTTGCCTCCCATAGACTTTTCAAATGCATGAAATCCTGCACACCACACTTCATTTTATGCACTGGCATTGTTATTTATGAACTTCAGAAGAAAACAAAAATGCAAACATGTATCCATAAATATGATGCTGGCATTGGATATGAATGTGTCACAGAATAAATATATGTACCTCCTTTCGCAATAGTGTTAGTGCTTCCCCGACATATGGAACTGACTCCTGAGGAATAAATTCTCTTACTTGATCAACATCAGCAGCAGTTTGCAGTGGATTGAAGATAACAGGACCCTTACCTTTCACAATGTCGAAAGGTATATTCATCCCAGACAGAGGAGTAAGAATATCTGAAAATAAAATAACCTGCCAAAGAAAAAGTACGGTTTGAAATGAGGATACTTTACAGGAAAGTGAAACTTCTATCAGTTTGGTGAGGTTCTTCTCATGCACTTTGGTTCGTGAAGAACTAAGGAAGAGAGCATATTTTCTGGACCATAAAGGGAGATAGCATTTAAATAATTATAAGATTTTCTTACCCCATCAGGCTTGAACACATTCCAGGGCTGCAAAGAAATTTCCACCACAAGGTTCACATTTTCAGATCTCTCACGAAATGAAGGATATTTTTCACATATGAGCTGGTAACTCTACAAAAAAGAAACAAATATACTAAGAGAACAGATAGAAAGGGGGCCAAGGATGAAGGATACACCAACATTATCTTCAAATTTGAGGATGGAAAAAAAAAAAAAAACGAGAAGGAACATAGTACCAAAACTATAAGCTGTATAAATGAGACAGTTGGCTAGTATAAAACTCTATCCTTGCTGGCAAAAAGTCTATCATATGATGCAACATTGAACTTGGAAAAATAAGAAATAGTGAACATGACTAGCTAAACACAATTATATGACTTACAGGGGAAAAAGCAAGATATCCCACCTCTACTTCAACCCAAATGAAGAAAAAAAAAGAAAAACCAAGGCACGTTCTAAACCAGCAGGAAATATTAATAATCTCTGTATACTAGTTCCATCGTGAAATGGAGTTTGAAAGACAAAATTCGGCCAAGAAATATCTCAAGGTTAAATTTTTAGATAAAAGATCTCAAAGAAGACACTGACTTGGAAACTAAAAGCCAATTCAAACCAAAACTCAAATAACTTGCCTTCATATACCTCCCTGCCTGCCTCATTAACCAAACTGGGGGTCTATCGACATCCTCTCCTCTAACAGCATTAAGCAGCAGAGGTTCAGTGATAACAGCAGCTTTTGGTCCGGTTGCTGTCCCTAGATAGCAAATGATTAAAAAAAATCAGAAGCAAAAAACTCTCTGCAAAGTCTGTAAGGAAGCTGATGGAGCAGTTTAGCCACAGGGATACATCTTACAACTCAAATCAGGGACATAACAAAGTCAAAGAAGAGAATGGATGAATCAACATTTAACAATGCTGCTATTATTACTTAGAGCAAAGTAAATAACGACAATAGATTAGCAGCACACTCAAATGACTCTAATAACAGATAAGAACCAACAATATCATGATCATGAACTCCTGCCCTTGAAGATTGGTTCACTTGGCCGTAAAAGAAAAACCAAATACCAAAGCTGGCCTTAGATTGCTCCGCTTATCAGCTAAAGCCATAGTATTGAGATAGGTAATTCAATCTCACCTTATCTGCATAGCGGAAACAAGCTACAGATTCAACAGGACTTTTAAAAAAGCACACAGAATTGTTGTTCGGAGGACAAGAATTTCTCATCCTATGGCCTCCAGGAAACCCCCTACAAGTAGGGGCCCCTAATTAGCTTAAAAAATTCACCTTGACAAGAACAAGGCACTTCAAAGTCATGAAAACCCATTTCAGAAAAGAAGCCCCAGAGGAATTCAAAGGCAGTTAACAATAGAAACAAGGAAACCATTTCCAAAATTGAACCTTTTACCTCCACAATCCCTCATTTGAGCACCATACAATAGAGAAACAGAAAAAAGAATGAAAATTTAAGGGAGAGAAATCTGAAGAACCACCATCACCTCCAAGGGCGCAGCGGATAAATCTGGGCTTGTGAGGGGAGACCTGAGAGGATGTTGAAGGAAGAAAGAGGGAAGTGAATGAGAAGAGAGAAGAACAGGACATTGTCACTGTTTGGGAGCAGAACTGGAAGCGTTTACGTTCTTGGTCTCATTCCAATGCTGCCCAGTTGGAGTCTGACTTCGTAGATTTTCGGATAGCGAGCAGATGCGCAAGGAAGATAAGGTATGTCTTTTTTCGCCATGTCGCCCTTTTTTACCACAGCCCTTCCCAATCTATGATAAGCATCTATGATAAGCAGAGGTGACGATGGGGAGAGTAAATTTGAAACCTTTGAATACTGGGTTAGATTGATTAAAAATTGATCATGATTTACAACTTGATTGGACAATGAAAAATTTGAGGTAAAAATAAATTATAATTTTTGAATTGATTTTAGTTTCATATGGAATAAATCAATGACAGACCCCAAAATATTTTCAAAGAGGGTCCATCTATATATATGCACAAATACTAAATATTAAAACTTCAAAATGAAATTTATAAATTTGCTTATATGCTCCAAAGATAAACAAAATATATCATTACAATTGTTCTCGATGAGTTTTCATAGCTTGAAAAAAATTTACAATTGTGCCATTGTTCATACCGTCAAATACATCTTTTTTTATATATGCCATTAAACAATCATTCAAAAATTCATCACCCATTTTATCATGCAAATTGCTCTTTATCAACTTCATTACTGAAAATACCCGCTCCACAGTTGATGTTGCCACAAGTAAAATTAGTGCTAGCTTCAAAAGAAGGTATAATAGAGGATAAATAATATACTTTTTTGTTTCTACCATCTTCTTTGCAAGGTCTCGAATTCCTTTCAAATTAATAAACCTATTACTCCACACACATCTACAATATAATTCCCAAGTTGATATCTAAGTGTTGTAAGTTCAATCGCAAGAAACTCCACTGGATAAAATTCAGTCATTTTGAACAATTTTTCCTCATCAAATGCATGGAAAGACTTAGATGAGCACAAACAAGTAACACAAAGAAGTAATTTTGTATTGACTTAATTGAAACAGCTTCTTAATTAGCTTTTGAAGTTGTATATCTATAGCACTATTAAATAAATCAACTTTATAATAGTGCAAGTTGCTAACCCGTGAACCTTTTCGACTCCTTCTTGGAGGATATAGATCTTTCATACTTGGAATATGAATATCATACTCATTGCAAAATGAAGAAACATTGGTTAAAAGAAGTCCCCATTCTTCATCTCTCATATCTTGCAGCTTTGTTCTAGAAACTTTAACAAGTGACATTGCATTAACAATCTCTTGGTCTCTTTTTTGTAATGTCAAATTCAGATTATTTGTGAGCCCCAAGATCTTGATCATCAAGTGTAGGCAAAAGAAAAAGTCAAATGTCCTCAATTGCTCTAAAAGATGATGTGCTTCTGCTATTTGATTTTGTAGTGTGTCATCTCTTTCAATATCTTCAAGGACCTCAATAATTGAATCATACATGATCTTGACATTCAAGAGTGAACCATAATAAGATCCTCAACAAGTATCACCGGCCCCTTTAATATCTCTTTCTTGATGTAAACCTTGAGTAGCTTTAATGTCATGATTAGCCAATGATTCCACAACTTTCTATACTTGCTTCTCTCTAAGCTTATCTCATCGTTTATAAGAAGCTCCAATCATATTCAACAACCGAGAAATCAAATTAAAGAAATCATTAATAGTGAAATGGTTTTTTGTGAGTAACACAAGTGTCAGCTGCAACTGATGAGCCAAATAGTGAATGCAGTATGCATGCTGGTTTTCTTTCATAATCAAAGTTTTTAAACCATTGAACTCACCTCGCATGTTTCTAGCTCCATCATATTCTTGACCTCGAATTCTGGATGGACTTAGTCCATGTTCTAAAAGCATAAAGTCAATGGCAACCCTAAGTGACACAGCAGAAGAATCAGTTACATGTTTCACACCAATAAATCTCTTTATAACAAGTCATTCACTGTTCACATGTTGCAAAACCATGGTCATTTGCTTCTTACAAGACACATCACAAGATTCATCCACTTAAATTCCAAAAAACTCATCTCGAAGATTTTTAATAATAGCATAATTTTTTTTTAGTTAAAGGCGCAATCATTTGTAAATTCTTTAAAGCATTCTTCAATACAACACTACCCACCTGTTCATTTCACACTGCATAAAAATATAAAAGTTCAATAAAGTTCCCTTTGTTATGCAAATCATCATGCTCATTATGACTGTGAAAAGGCAATCCTTACTGGAGTAAAAATCTAAAACAATCAATTGATGCATTTAATTGAATTCAATACTCATTCTTAGCCAATTTTGTCTGCTTATCAAAAGTAGAAATGAGGGGCTGAGACTGCTTTATCAAATTCTGACACTTTTGAACTACCAAATTATGTGTACTTCCAGTGTCATGTTCATCCAAATGTGTTTTCTTGTTCCAAGCCTTAAACCCACCACTTACAAAAGAATCATATCCACATTGACTTTTGATTTCAAGATTTCAAGTTTGAATAAGTAGCAATTCAGGTTTGAATAAATAACAACATAAGCAAAATGTTGCTTCCCCTTTTATACTATACTCCAACCAATATTTGTAGTTGTCAAACCAAACAGAGTTAAATCAACGTGCTTTACCTCCAATAATCTTTTCTTGAAATGTATGATTTCGAGGTTGATAAGAGCCTTTTTGAAGATATGTTTTTGTAACTTCATTTCTTGCAATTGAATGAAAACTTTCAATTTTTTATCGTTCCCGTGGATAAGCTGGAAGGGTATTTAAATCAATCTTTTATGCTTTGACAAACTTTGCTCTCTGTTTCTAAAATTAGACTTATCACCACTTGCTGTTTCTTGAGTTTGTGGTTCCTCATTCATTGAACTTGATGTTTTAGCAATATAAGTTGAGGATTTTCGCAGCTCATTGCTTTTTAAAGTATTTTAATATAACTGAAAAATAAAATGACTGATCAAGTTTTTTTCCCACTTCAACAATTTTGTAACAATTGACAATTCACTATTTATATATGTATATAGACAAGAATAAGAACAAGTAAAAAAATTCAAAAAATAAAAATAAAAGAATAAAAAACAAGACAAAACATGATAATTGGCTGACCCTAACCAAATAAAGAAAAGTGAGAAACTATCAAAAAAACTAAAGTAAAAAACGGTGAACGGTAGTGGATTTTAATTTGCAATTTGCGAACTGCGAGAATCAAAGAAGCGGTGAAGATAAGAGACTTTTGCTTCTTAAAAACGCATAACGTCCTATTTAACTTCTAAACTTATTTTGTTTAACCATTTTAAGCTCACTACTTTATATTATGCTGAAATTGTACTTAAAGTTTTTGATATATTTGAAGAGAAATAAGTGAGCAATAAAATATTTGGTACCTAACGAAAAAGACTATGGAAGTTTAGTGCTTGAGATGAGATAAGGCTTTGACCAATAAACAAATGATGGAAGACAAAAGAAAGTGGTCCACGATTTGTCTTTTTTAGGCTGAAAAATCCATTTTTAATTTTTTTTTATCCCAGTATATAATATGGAAGGTAAGGGACCCATTAAAAATTTAAAGGGGTCCAATTAGAAAATTATATACCACTTATTAGTATTTTTTTAAAAATAAAGGGGTGCCAATGGATCCCAATATTTAAAAACTGCATCCGCCCTAGAATCAATTTGAAGTGAAATTGAACCTAAGGTATATGTATAGATGTAATAATATATGGTATTACTAAATTACTTATATATTTATGGTATTAAATCCATCCATAGTCCCTTAACTTTTACATTTTTTTTATTGTGATCCCTTATCTCTTAAAGTACCTATTAAGGTCCCCTAACTCGTAAATTACATCTCACCTGAGCCCTTGTCATTAATTAGGTTGTTATCTTGAACAGAAAATAATGATGTGCATTCTGGCTGATATGGCGGTTCTTAACTCAATTCCTTAGACTCATAAAAGCCACATGATTTTCTTTTTAACTAAAATGGATGACCATTTTGTACAAAAGTAAAAATTCAAATCCAAACTGATACAAACACAATATTTTTGAGAGTTTAAAACACAAATAATCCAAATTTCATCTTCTTCTCCAATTTTTGCAAACAACCTCATCGACCTTTCTTCTCCTGCTCGCACCATCAACTCTGTTTTATCCAAAATCCCAATAAAGGTTGGATCAACCCAAAATCCAAATAAAGTTGACACACATAATTTTGAGCGATTGAATCTAAGGTTGATTGAATCGACTCAAAATCTGCAGTGATTGAACTGACCCAAAATTAAAAAAAATGGCCAAAGTCAGATAGCCATTGGGCAACAAATCCAAGTAGACCCAAGATAACCAAGCCACACCAAAGCAATCCGAGCAAACCCTCATTGTTCATTGCCGCCAACTCCACTCGGCCAATCAACGCTTGCCTCCTCAGTCGTTCGACTTTGCCTCTAGCCGATGCAGTTGCCACCAACTCTGATTGGTTGTTCAACGCTCGCCTCTGTAGTCATTCGACACTGCCTCCAGCCGACCCAGCTACCGCCAACTCTGATCTGTAGCCACCAGCTACATTCTACGCAAATCGGCTAAGGGATGAACATTTAGGGTTGAAGGCTGAATGAAGGCGATGAATCTCTGGAATCGAAGGCTGAAGGAAGATGATTTGGGAGTGATTGGGGCTAGTGGACCTTCGCCATTCTCACTGTTCGTCTCATTCTCCACCGTCGCTTCATTGCTCATTTTCCTCCTGGCGACAGTAGCGGCTGCCTCCTCCTCCTGTTTGGAGTGTGCAATGCGGTGGGGTTCGATAATTTGGGATGGAGATGGAGTCTAGTAATTTGTGTTTTTAACTCCCCAAAATTATATGTTTGTGCTAATTGGGGTCACAATTTCATTTCTATACAATATGGTCATTTATTGTAGTTAAACAATAAGCCATATCGACATTTTTGGGTCCCAGAAAAACTTTTGAGACTGCCGCATCAGCATTTCTATTGAAGTTCTAGCCCCACTCTCTTCTTGTCATTTTTTGGAGGATACAAGCTAGCATTGTAAGTATAAGATAAACGCATCTATTGAGACATGGTGGAGCCATGATGATCCAAGTGGCTCATGTGGATATTGTAGATAACTTGAACATGTCGACTATTCAAGTTTTTGTGATTATGCTTAACAGTTGAGTAAAAGATCTTAACCTTCTAGGTATAATTTTCAACACCCGATTTTACCCTGTTTCATTTTGATCCTGGAAGGTTTCGATTAATTTGCACTGTACTCTATGGCTCCTGAAACCCTACATTAAAGTGTTCCACTGACTTATGGTCAGGGAACTTGATTATTTTCGAACTATTTTTTCGTAGAAGGTATATATTGTAACGACTCTCTAAAAATTCGGATCATAATTACTGAGGTAACATTAGTTATTTTAATAATTTAATATACTTAGAATATTTAATGTAAGCAAATTCTCGGTTTAATAAAGTATAATAGCTTAAAGATGATAAAATTGGTCATTTAAGAAAACCGGACCAAGAAGGGCATTTTAGTCATTTCATATAGTGACCAATTTTTATTTCACGGTTGGGTAGAGAATGGAAAAATATTAAATTTAAGATATCATCGTTTTTCGTGATTCCCACTCTACCATTGTGAAATTGTGACTTGACTAAATTGTTTGTAAATGGTTTATGTGTAACCCTCAGAAGTATCATGACTAAATTGCACGTATATCAAATTTGAGGACTAGACGTGTAATTAAGGTGAAGAAGGATTCAGACGCGGAATAATGCCGTTTTTGGTCCTAAGGCTTTCTTTCAGTTACAGAGAAGTCTACAATGTACTAATGAGTACAAAGAAGGGACCAACTGCGTGACAAATACGTGGCTTGCCAAAGTTGACTTAATTCTTTTATTTAATTATTGTCTTCTTCATCTATCTCCTGCCACCACCTGAAAGCTTCCTTCCCTCTCCTTCGAACCTCCATGACCGCACCATCCAAGCTCCAATCCACCAAATTAATTATAAATTCAAAGAAAAATTGGGAGAAAAGTTAGATTTCTTGCATAAGGAGCTAAGTTTTAAGCTCATTTTTGGTAAGCAAGTAAATAATTATTTTTCCCTTAATTTCCTAGTTTATTTCATTGGTGGATGGGGTTGGTTTTATTGATTAAATTGGTTCCAAGCATATTTCTTGAGAGAATTAAGCATGGAAGCTTGAATCAAACAAGAAATTTAAAGGAACCTAAGGCTACGGTTGAAATTAGGGAGATGTAGGAAATATTTTATTTCCTTTGGTTGCTTCGGCCGGGAGGAAATTACAAAAAAATAAAATAATTTTTAATTAATTATTAAAATTGTTAAGCTAGCAATAAGAAATCAAAGAAGACCAAGAAACATTGGTTTATGTATTATTAAGTAAAGAGCCGATTAATTGGAATCCATTGAGAGGGTTATTCCTAACCACTTAAACCATAAGGGTTGTTGTAATATTGTCCTAATTATAATTTATTTATGTAGCTAAATGATCAATTAAAAGAGAAATACTCAAGCTACTATAAAAGGTACAAAGAATAATATAAAAACTGAGACCATAAGGACACTGAAGTTGGTGTTTGCTTGCATTAATTATTCAAGATAAGGGATTTTAAGTTCAAGTTTAAATTGATGCATTATGTATTTTTACAATGCATTAATTAAGTGAGTAAGATGTGGACAAGAAATGACTTAAGGACTATGTAATTAAATAACCCTTAAGTAAGTATACAGGGTACTAAGTATTCAAGATGGGCTTTGACGCTCAAGAGTACCTTAGCTAAGCTACCAAGTTTGGCAAGAATGAGCCACCAAGAACTCCTGTACAGTGTGAGTAAGGGTAAGTAATGGCAAGCTAAGCTTGCTAAGGTAAGAGTTAAGCTCTTGTAAAAAGGACTAAGTTGAGGATGGGTTCCCCGCCATAAAACCCGTACTAGTGGCCATTAATCAAGATCTCATAACGTTTTGAGCTCACGTTAAGATGTGTATATATGTTATATATACTGTGTTCTAAAGTTTATTTTACAGGTATTTAATTCCTTACTGAGAATTTATAATTCTCATTCGCTTAAGTGTCACATTGTGCAGATACTAATAGTGTGAAGCCTAACACCCACTGAGGGTTGTTAAGCAAGGTTTTGGTACAAGTATTTAAAATACCATGAATCTTTAATGATTCTAAGTTATTAGTTAGTAATATTATTATACTAACTAAGTTATTTAAAATAATCTTGACAGATACAGGCGAAGTGCACAATGAAAAGTTGGACCTCTCACTTTTGGAGCTTCTGTGCTCAGGTGAGAGTTATTTTGATAGTCTCAGACTTTGTACATGTTGGGTACTTTGGTATCAAGGAAATGCTTCTAGTTTGACTAGTGTCTATGGACTTACTTAGTGTATATATTTGTATATACACTATGGTTACTTATGAATGTACATAAGTGTTATGTGTACATAAGTTAATGTTTGCAGTTTAAATAAACATGTTTATATGACTTCGGTGTGTGTTTCAAGTGTTTTATGAATACCATGGAAACTATTTTGAAAAGATTTATTTATTACTTTTATTAGTTCTCTCCAAATGTCGAAGTTAAGCATGCATGGATTCATGTCATAAAATAATCAACTAGTATAAAGTTTTAAACAACGTAAGTATTAGCTTAGCCATTTGCAACTAAGAGCAGGAATATTAAATCCTGATTATCCTAAGATCCTGGGAACACCTTATATTAGGGTAAGTAAGAGATTCCCTCACATATATAATACTTAATGTTATAGACAATTACCATCATTACTTTAGTATTACATTATTACTTATTTGTGATAATTATAGTATGTTGTGTTCAACTCTCTCATAGAAATTATTTTTGTCGACCAATCATTTACTTGGTGCTATAATGGATGTCATATTTGCATACAGAAGGTTATTGAACAAGGGCTAAGCTTTTATTGTCTCAAATGTAACATCACAAGTAGTTCACCTGTTACTCGTTATGTTACCTCTTCTCATTACCTATATTACTATTGTTTCTTCTATACTTAATTGAATTTTGTCCTTATATACAATATATTGACATTTATTATTAATTTTTTTATTCTTTTTCCCTACCATGTGTAGGTACAAAGTTCATATAAGGGTCAAAAATCATTAAACAGGAGGTCATTTCATTCTGACTGATGGTGTTGCGTGCCAATGCTTAGTTGTTCAGCATCAGAGTTGATCATGATATATCATTTGGTTTGTTTTTAAACCTATATCAATTAATATTCCCAAATCAGCTCGCACCTTATTAATCCAACTATTTTCATAGGAAAATGGGCAGGACAAATTGGCAAGAAGGTTCAAACGGCTTTAGTGTATGAAATTCCTTTGACAAGCTGAGGTTATAGAATATAATTGTACAATCGCATATTCACGATTTACTATTAAGATGGCACAACCTATCGATTATGCAAATAAATCTTACACCCTTATTCATACTATTTCATATGTATGTAGTTTGATGAATCTTCATCAGTTCCATTATCTAATTATATTTTACTATCTTACAAACATTTACATTTTTTATAGCATGTAGCCTTAGGACAGGCACGTGACTGTGGTAAAAGGAGATTAAATCAAATTAAGATAAAAGATCGAGCTTGATTAAATCAACCTTACCATGCTCGGTGATAAAGTCTAAATCGTGACACATTATTTCAATTATTTATTGGTTGTAGTAGTGCACTATTAAGTATTGATTATTCTCTATGTGTAGTGATACAAATACTTCTATCAATGTCACAACATATCATAGTCAAACATTATCTAATGACAATGAAATGTGAAGCACAGTTATGGATGGCAATTTAGCATTTTCTTTCACTAGACTATATTATCAGATCAAGAGCTAACAGCTGCAGAAATATTGTACGCAAATCTAAAATACTATCTACTTATAAATATAACTATGAATGGCCATAAATTAGGATTTGTACATAAATTAACATGTCATAATTTCATCATCACCCCATTTATTATTTAACAAATCCATCCTAAGCAACTCCTATATATCCTCATTCTCTAGAAAGGTACAATATGTTTGATCACTTTTGTTATCAATTAAAATATATTTCAATTCAAAACATGTTTTTCTTCTTGTAGCTCCATGGCGCCAATGAATGCAGACTCCAGGAAGAATGATTCATCAAATGTCTCTATAGTGCCTGAGAGATCATCAGCTTGCTTCAACTTTGGTTGTTTTTTTTTATGCACCAACAACAATTTATAATGTCTTTTAAGGATTTTGTACTTTGCAACTCAAATATTTTATGAAGATTTTATTTGTAGTTTCATATCTTGCATTTCTCATATTTTATAATAATTTCACTAATATTTGGCAATGATTGATCCTATTTGCCTTTTCTCTTTTTGGATCTCAAGGTAGTGATGGGTATTTAAACTAGTTAACTTTAATTTTCTTTGTTGATTTCTTTTTTCAAATCCTTTTCTTGTGTTTCGCCTTTTAGCAAGTATACCAGCAGGGGTTTTGTCTATACCCAAGCTACTAACTCAACACAATTCAAGGTGATCTTTGATCATATTTATGTTTCAAGCATCTTTTCGAGCAGTGATCGACTTTTACCTTATGAGAAGACCCTTACCTACTCTAACACTACAAAATAGTGGAGTCGATATTTATTCTATAACAGTTAAAAATTTTCATTTTCCAATTTTTTCTCAATCAATCACTCACATATCCGTCAATCAAACAAGCCTTATAAACCAATCATATCAACTCATAGTCTAGTATGTTTTGAAATCGTACTAAGCAGAGAAGTTTGATACAAAAATAGTTACTAAGACCATCATCCACTGTTTGATCCAAAATTACAAAAACATTGGAAAAGTAATTTTACATATGCAAATGATCTAAAGATTACTTGCTTAATACTCAAGTTAAGCATTAAAGAACCAAAAAGTAACAATCATCCTTAATAATTCTAATCCATGCTCAAAAGTATAAATAAAAACTTTAGCTTAACAAATGAAAAAATAAGCAAAAATTTTTAGAAATTAGGGCCTAAACTATCACTTCCCTACACTTATTTCACACATTGTCCTTAAAATTAAATAAATACTGCCCTAAGGTTGAAGAACAAAGATCTTGATAAAGGCCAATGGGTTGAAACGACTATCAAAGATGTCCATAACTCAAAATTGTAAGAAATTATAGCAAGAATCAATAGTGCATTGTCTCTACACAAAATCAAAACACACAAACATAAAATAAAAATAAAAATAAAAACTAAAAAGGTAAAAAAAATTAGGGTGAAAAAATAATAAATGATTGGGTTGTCTCCTAATAAGTGCTTGTTTATTGTCATTACCTTGACAAAACCACTCGAGGGATCAAGTTACTACCTTAGCAACAAAATCATCCATAACACTTGGTTTCAAACACCATCCAACAACAAATTTGTTCAAGTTTCACTTTTGACTCCAATATCTAATTCATTTCTTCTTATTTCGAGCCTTCTGACAACCATTTAACCAAAATATCTCTTCACCACTTAAGAGAAACAATTTCTTCTCTTGCTCAACCTTCATTCTAACTGATGGTTGCTTCGACTCAAGATCTGCTACTTGTGATTCAGAAACTGGAGGAATTGGCTTACTAACACATATTCCTTTATTGAACAAACATAACTCTAAGTAATTATTATATATGGCACTGTCAAAGTTATTATTCAATTCTTGATCCACAATATCAATATGAAAACAAGAATCATTTTCAGCTGGATATTTCATGGCTTTAAACACACTAAAGGTGCCATGGTTAACTTGCATCGTAAGTATTACTTTACCTTACTGAACATCAATTAAGGTTTTAGCTGTAGCTAAAAAAGGCCTACCTAAAATAAGAAAATCTTCATTATCCTTTTCAATATGCAACACAAAAAATTAACAGGAAAAATAAATTTATCAACCTTAACTAAAATGTCCTTAATAATTCTTCTAGGATAAATTATTGATCTTTCAGTTAACTGCAATAAAATTATTATAGATTTAACTTCACTAAGACCCAATTTTTAAAAAATTGATAGAGAAATTAAATTAATACTAGCTTCCAAATCACATAATACTCTATCAAATTTCAAAGTATTAATAATGCAAGGAATTATAAAACTCTCTAGGTCTTTCAATTTTTGTGGTAGCTTTTGTCGGATGACAGTTGAACACTCCTCAGTAAGCTTTATAGTTTCATATTGCTCAAGCTTTCTTTTGTTGGACAGAATGTATTTATGAACTTAGTATAGCTAAGCATCTCCTTCAAAGCATGTGCAAAAGGAATGTTAATATGAATCTTTTTAAAGACTTTAAGAAATTTTTAGAAAATTGCTCCCTTAAATTTTTCTTTTTCAATATTTGAGAAAAGGGAATGGAAGGAACATAAGGTTCCCTGTTTTGGCTTCATCTTATCCATTTCTAGCTACTAGTTTCCTTCATCCTTTTCTCCATTTAATGCTGCTTATCAATTTGTTTAGTCTTTTCTTAAAGAACTTTCCTACTCCTCATGAAATTGCTTGACCTTGCACATTAGGGTTCTTTTAAGTGTAACTTGGAAATGAACTTGGTAACTTGAAAATGAACTTGACACTCTCTCAACTACCGCCTTAGCTAAATGACCCACTTGCATCTCCAAATTATAAAGTGAAGCATGGCTAGACTTCATAATTTGATTAATCTTTGCATCCATCCTTTTCATGGTGGCCTATTGATTGGCAAAATATTGTATCATTAGTTGTTCCATGGATGACCTTTTTCTTCTACAACTAGAGGTTTATGTTGAAATTGTGATTGGAATTATGGCTTTGCTGCTGTTGAAAACTAGGTGATCCATTCGGTTCTGTGGCACTTTGATCTTTTCAAGAGAAATTAGGATGATTCCTCCAACCATGATTATAAATGTTTGAGAATGGTCATTTATAGCTTGCTTTTCTGTAACCTCATTCAACATAATTCATTTGATCAGGTGTTTGTGTCTCCTCAACATAATAGCTAGAACTTGCAGGAGCTCCCCCGTTGTTCATCATCAACTTCATTTGCTTGGTTAGCTCAGCTACTTGCATTGTCAAGTCATGATGAGAAGATACTTCATGAATCACAACTCTCCATCCTCTTGTAGCCTTTTTGTTGAGAGTTGGTTACTAGCATCTCATAGATATCTCAGATTTTTTTTGCAGTCTTATCTCCCATATAGCCACCTGCAGCACTATCAACAAGTGTCTGACAAGTAGCATTCAGCCTATCATAGAACAATTGAACATGAAGTAGCAAGACAAATAGATGATGTGAACACTGGTTCAAGAGCAAGTTGAAACTATCCTATGTCTCATGAAATGGCTTTCCCTCCATCTATGCAAAGCTACAAATCTTGCTTCGGAGATCAATTGTCTTCTGCGGGGAGTAATACTTGGTCATGATTTTAGTGTGTATATCTTCCTATGTGTATAGTGATCCTTCAGACAAATTGATCAACTAGTTCTTGGCTCTGTCTTTAAAAAAAATAAAGAAAACACCTTATTCTCAGATCATTCTCTTCCCAACCTTGTAGTGGAAAAATTTGAACACAGTTGTAGAACTCGCGAATAAAAGATAATGTGCCCTTTGATCTCATCCCATGAAATGAAGGCAACATGTTGAAGTGAATGGTTTTCAGCCATAGTTTTGAACTGCATCACTCAGTCTAATGCAGGATGGAGAAGCCCCAATAATTGGCTTCATAATCAACTTGAGACTTATTATGGGTGGTAGGTTAGCTCCTTCAAGTCGATTAAAGTTATGACCATGGTTAACTTCCTGTGCCATTTGTTCTCTTTTCTGTGCTCTATTTGCTCGACAAGTTTTTTGAATTTTAGGTTAAAAAGAATTAGTTCAGCGTTCGTACAACTCTTTGACCTGTGGAGGTTCATAAACTATTTGCACATTCAAGAAAAAGAACTACCATGGTAAATCAAGATAAAACAAATAAACCAAATAATAATAATAATAATAATAATAATAATAATAATAATAATAAACAATCAAATATAGATGTTCCCTGACAATGACACTAAAAAATTGAAAGGGCTAACCTTATAAGTGCATAGGGTCAGTTGTAGCAAATTTTAGCCTTAGGATAAACCAAGATATCGATCCCATGATGAATATATATTTAATTGTTAATGAAAAATAAAACAAATAAGTTCAAATTTTAAGGGACTAAAGTTAATTAAAATTAAACTAAGATTAAACTAAACCAAGGATGCGAATAATGAACCATGAAGAAAACAATTATAGGATAGCTAAGGTTTAAGTTTCATCTAACTAAGGGTCTTCTAATTAATTATTTAGGTAAATTTTTATTTGTTGACAATTAATTCTAGTATTACAACTCTCTTCGAGCAATTATAATGTGTTCGATGAACCTACAATCATCTTTTGATTTCTTGCATAATTAATCAAACTCATTAAGTTCATGTTGTCAAATTGATAAATCACAATAAATAAGAGTATCTTCATCCTTATTATTGTAACTATATTTTCTTAGTGCACATGTCAAATTTTACCTCATAGTCTTTCATTCAAATCCCTAAGATAAAGTATCTATGGTGATCAATGTAGACCATACTTAATGTTACAAAAGAAATATATTAAAGCACAATCTAAAGAAATTAATCGAAATAATTTAACTAAGCTATATCCCTAACATTAGCATAAAAATTTAGCCTCTCATGCTAGATTTAAAAATAAAATCCAATATTCCCAAGAAACAAAAACAACACATTAGTAAAGCAATCCTGAATTGAATTATGAAACCAAACCCACAAAATTCACAATCGGTCTTGGTTTTTTCTCCCAACAAATTGAAAACCATGAAGAACCAAGAAGAGAGAGAAGCAAATTTGAGACGTCTCTTTCTCGCCCAAATTTCTCTTCCCCTTGTTTCTGCCTTCGTCTGCTAGTGATCTTCCCCAAATATCCGTCTTTTGTGCTTATTCACTTCGGCTCTCGCTTTTCTTCCCAATTCGTCATTCTTCCCTCAACTTCTGTCCGATTCGTAATTAGTTGGGACAACTCTCCCTTTTCAACGGCAGCCTCTCTTTTTATCTATCATATAATCTTCTCCCTAACCTTTAGGATTTAGATGATTATAATACCCTTGACTTAAAATACGTCATATATTACAAAAAAAAAAATGGTATTTCAGTTAACTAAAAAAGAAAATTTCTTCTAATTCCAACTACAACTCTTGCTTTATAATTTCAGGCAATTTAGTTATTTTGCTCCATAAAAATCTGGTCAACTTCTTTGATAAGTTCCTTAACCTAAATAAAATAAAAAATAAAAAAGTAAGGGTAATAAATTACTTAATTATAATAAAATTAACCTAAAATAGATATAAAAATTAACATATAAATTAAGTTGATAAGTTGGATCCACCAAGGCTAGGAGAGGTGTTCAATGTTGTAGGGCCTGTGGTTAGATGTGAGATGAATGATCATTTTCGTTCAACTGTTTAAACCGGAAGAAGTTAAACAAGCACTTTTTCATATGCAACCTACGAAGTCTCCGGCCAGATGGTATGCCCCCCTTGATTTTCCAAAAATATTGGAATATTATGGGTCCTGATGAAGCGGATTTTGTGTTTTCTGCTTGAATAAAGGAGAAGTCCCAGTTGAGTTGAATTATACGCACTTGGTTCTTATTCCGAAGGTTCGAAACATACGTACTCTAGGTGATTAACGTCCCATCAGTCTGCGCAATGTGCTTTATAAAATAGTTTCCAAAGTGCTGGTTAATCTGATGAAGCCTATGATGCCATCATTGATCCGTGAGACTCATAGTGGGTTTGTTCTTGGGCGTTTGTTGACAGATAATGCACTTATTTGATGTATGGCTATTCGGAGGGGACTATGGCAATTACGCTGGATTTGTCTAAAGCTTATGATAAGGTGGAATGGGAATTTCTGTGCAGTATTATGTTGAGAATATATAGGCTTTCATGATTAGTAGGTTATGCTGGGATTGAGTTGTGTGGAGATGCATTAGGGACATCCACTTTCACTTTTCTTATTCTTGTTCTTTGCTGAGGAACTGTCTGCACTTTTGTCTCTTGTTGAAGTGCAATAGAAGATGGCTAGAGTTTCCATTAGTAGACATAGTCTACAGGTATCACATCTCCTGTTTGCTGACAGTAGCCTTTTATTCCCAAGGTCTTGGAGGACAGAGTAAGGCACCTATTAGCTCTTCTACAGCTATATTAGAGGGCTTCGGGTCAGATTGTCAACATGAGTAAATCTTCTATCTTCTTTAGCCCAAATATTTAGTAGCACTAGAGAGGTCGCTTTTGTAAAATGAGTATCGAACATTGTTTGAAGTCCAAACGCTATCTGGGGTTTCCTTGGTTAATGGGGAGGAAGAAAACCTCTCAATTCGATTATATCATAGAACAAGTGACAAGCAAAATGGCACGATGGAAGGCACCTTTCCTGTCACAGGTAGGGCATGGGATTTTGATAAAATCAGTTGTTCAGGCAATGTCGATACATCTCATGAGCAGTATATTGATACCTGCAAAGGTGTGTGATAAACTACAATCTTTATCTACTAAATTCTGGTGGTCTTTGGATATTGAGGAGAGAAACATTCGTGGTGTGCGTGGAACAAATTGTGTACGTCCAAGCAGGCAGGGGACTTTGGCTTTTTAGATATCCATGCTTGCAATTGCACTATGTTAGTGAAGTAAAGGTTGGAGGTTTATTACCAGAATGAATAGTTTAGTGTACTTGGTTTTGTGGGGGAATTATTTCCCATGCACGTCCTTTCTATGTGCATCAGTCCCGTCATCTTTTTCTTGAATTTGGGAAGGCATTTCAGCAGGTAATGAGGTTCTTTGGACAGGTGGATTTTGGCAGATTGGAAGGGGAGTGGAGGTTTCTGTTTGGCAAGGTATTTGGATCCCTGGGCCAAACATGAAACCGATCATAGCTCTTCTCTCGAGCTTAGAACACCTCGTTGTTGCTAATCTCATTGACCACTCAGTTTTTGCATGGAAACACTCAGATATTGTTGTTTTTTTTTTACCCCAGTGATGCAGCCATTATAAAGGAGATCCCTCTTAATGTGAGATTTTCTGAAGATGTCTTAACATGGAGAATGACGGATAATGGCCAATTCTCGGTGAAATCGGCGTACCACTTGATGTTTGTTTTATTATACAAACAAGACCCGCTTGTGTGCTTAATTGTGAGGAAGGTGAAGATGTCCTTAATTGTGAGTACCTTGACCACAAATTTGAAGCATTTTTTCTAGCCAACGGGGTGGTGGCTGCTTTAAAGAAGTCTAAAGCAAAAGAGGATGGGTGCCATCCTGAGGTCAGTATTGAGACCAACAATCTTACCGTCTTCATGGGGCAACTCCAGGTTGGGCTTTGGCTCCCTTGCCATCCCTTGGTGGAGTAATTTTACGAGCACTACTAGGTGTCGCCCATGCAGCTGGCCCCCAATTCCTTCACTTACATCAATACCTTCATCATTTCTTGCAAGATGGCAATGGTGGACCCTCTCTCGGAGGTTTTTCTCTAATTTTATATGTTGGAGCTAAAGAATGATTCATGGCTTTTCTACATCACTACACCAATTAAAGGGGTAATAAGTCCTTTCCCTTCGTCTTTTGCAAGGACTTGTAGGCCAGCTAAAAGGATCGGTTTTTCTTTACTATAAGGGAGTTAGAGTGAATTTTTTCATGTGCATTCACCAAGGCCCTCCTTTAGGCCCTTGTCAAGTGGCCATCATTGTTCAAAGGCTATGAGGGGCACAAATCTTACCAAGGTCTCCTCACATGGCTGGAGTCTGTGATTCAAAAAGAAAACTATGTGGTTTGTTCCTGATCCAGTGAGATTACAGAGACCACCCTCCAATGGGCAAGGATTAACTGAGTCCATTTAAGATATCCTAAAATGGAGAGCCCTTGTGAATCATTTCTAGGCAAGAAGGGTTCATTAATAAAGTCCTTCGAGATGGCCTCTAAAGCCCAATGACGTCCACAAGATTCTGGGAGTTGTATTTGTTTCATGCTCGTTCTTATTGCTTGTTTATCTTATTGGGGTTTCTCTGATTTGTTTGTCTTTCACAAAGACCTAGGTAGTTGTGCTCAGGAGCATATACGAAGGCGCAGGAGTATCACTAATGGGCTTGTTGATGCCCAGAAGCTTCAATTCCTTCCAGTGAAGGTTACACGTGCCTTGGGGGTTGCCGGGGAGACACCTCTGTTGTGACAACTCTCTTAGTCAATGACTTATTTTGACCAAATAAGTATGTTTAATTAAAGTGTTTTTATTTGCATGCCTTAAATTAATTTCTTATTAAGCAAAAAAGTAGGCTAAGTAAGGTTGTATTGAGTTCCTAGGTGTAAAATGGCACCAAAGGGCAAACAAGGAAAATGCTAATTTTGACCTAAATGAGTGTCATGGCTGTATTTTCAATGAAATTGAGGTCACCTAAGTAATTTTGACCAAATAAGTTAATGCCATAAGTTACTCTAACCATTGGAACCAAGAATGAAAGTTAGGAGACTAAAATGCACTAACTAAGAATTAGGGTTATTGTGTCTCTTATGGCATAAAAGATAAAAGGCTCAGGACAAGGGTAGAATTTTTCTATGGGACCTAAGGGATAGCTAGAGTTAGACAGCTGGTGACACAAAAAATAGGTAAATTAAATCTATTTGGTAAGTGGAGGAAGTTAAGTAAAAAATATAGTGAGAGTAGGCGTAGATTTTCTTTTACACAAACTAAGACAACTATTCATCATTTCTCCCAAGCTATTTTTGTGCCTTTCTTTCCTCTATAGCCAATGGCATTTAACTCTTCCCAAATTGCTCCATTCTTCATGAAAATTAGGGGTCCCAAAGCAATTACATCAAGTTCCTAGCTAGAAGTTTATGTATTTGGTGCGTTAGAGCTTGTTTCTTCAAGTTTGAGTTAAAACCCTAAGGTAAGTTTTATCTATGGGTTTAAGTTAGTTCTAAGCTTGAAATATGGTTAGGGATGGTCTTAATTCACTGCTTGTGGTGCCTATTTTGCTTGGATTTAGGCTTGGAACTTAAAGGAAACAAATTGTTCTTAGGTGAGCTTTATTTGACTTGTTTGCTTTAATCTTGCTTTGGTTTGAATATTTGAGGTGAGGGGTTAAGTTAATTCAAGTTAAATTGATGCATTTCATGCTTGATTTATGGATTAGAAGTGATATTTGAGGTGCCTAAATTGTGGAAATTTATGGAATCCAAGTTGGAAATGAAAGGGCATGAAAAAAGGCATAAGTGAAAAATTTGGGTGCCCTCCTTGGCTAGTATGACCACACCAATTCCAAGAAAGAGGCCAAAATAGAGATGCCACAGCACCAAATATTGGGGTGTGATCACACCATGCCTTATTTTGCCCAAAATGCCTCCTATGTGGCCTTTATGCATTATTAAAAGTTTTCATCTACTTCAAACATTATGGCATGCGTTCTAAGATATAATATGCATCAATCAAGTAGTGTAATTAAGTGTGTGGTTTAAAAGGGCTAAGTTTGGTGGATAAGTAATGGTACCTTAGGAAAAAATTAAGGTGCCAAGTGGGGGAAAAGTAAGGTTCAATTTCTCAAATGACCTAAATGTTAGGTCATGGACCCCAAGCCATTGGAGTAGAACCTAAGAGTGTCCCAACCAAGCTAAGAAGCTTGGTAAGTATGTCTACTAAGGGAGCCCGAGTCAAGTTCGAATAACTTGGTGAAGTAAAGTTACGAAGCCAATTACCCCACACAATAAGCAAGAGAAAAACAGGTAAGTGATAGGAGTAGGTAAAGACCTACTCTAAACGGCTCGTAAATAGGACTTAAAGGAGTAAAGTATTTGGGGATACGTGGGCCAGTGTCTCAAGTGCCCATACCGTTTGACCACATGATAAGTCTAAGACGCCTTAAGGTGTAAGAAGTCCAAAGTGTTGTATGTTGTAAATCATTCACTCATGCATTGCATTTATTATTATTATTCTTATTTGTGGCTTCTTGTTGGATTCTTGGATGTTTGTTTACCATATGTACATGTTCGCTTTAGTTTTCTTGCACGTACCAAGGGACTACTTACTCCCTTTAGCTTATTTATGCAAGTACTAACCCCGGGCCCAACAACAAAGTGGATATTTGTGGACTAAGTTTTTTTATTTTACAGGTACTTACTTTACTTGGAACCTTATGTTTCTAAGTTGCTTATAAGCTAAGTATTGTACTAACTATGTATTTATGCCTTAACAGTTTAGAGGCTAAGTGTTGCAAAAGGACAAGTGAGGGCTTTGCACTTAGAGCTTAATAGCTCAAATATGAGAGCTCAAGTAGATGATCATAGTAGTATTTTGCCATGTGTAGAAAGTACCTTGTGTATTAAGACATTGCCTCTATCAGGATGCATTGTCGTGTATGACACTTGAGTTACTTTTGGGTTCTGCTAAGGTTAACAAGTGTGCACAAACTATTATTTGAAGTTTAAGTAACTGGTGTTTTGTTATCTTGGTGCAATTTAAATATATTTTAAATCAAATGCTCGAGCGATGTTTTTTTTCTTATTTTATTTATTTGAGTTGCATTGCCAGGACAAACGCATGCATATCTTTATGCAGGGTAAGCTAAGTGACTAGTTGCACGTAAATTATTTTAATTTATTGACAAATAATAGTTAGCTAATAGTAATTAAATGGGATCACAATCCTTAAAGCCTACAAGCTAGTTAATTCAAGGTGCTGGGACCTTTTTCCGCCACATTTGCAACCCTCACTTCGAAGTTAGCACCCACAGAGGTGCACTTAGAGGAGTCTCCTCCAAAAGAAGGCCTTTAATTGCTTAAAAAGTAAACCCACACTTCAACTTCTAAGGAAGCCAAAACTTATAAGAGTAGGAGTGAGGGTTGCCATCTTTCTTTGACTATTTTGCATTTCTCGATGGCACCAATCTGACATTATTCTATGACTATTGCAGATTTTTTCATTCATCTTCTCAGGTGGCGACTGTTTCTCCCACTTTTCCTTTTTCCTTTTTCCATCTTTCTTGCATGGGTTATCCCGTAGAGGGTCATAGCAGGTAGGCTTTCAACCATGTAGGCTCAAAGGCTTAATCACCAGAAGTCTGTCTCACTAAACGAGGTGGACCTTTTATTTAGGCTAAAGAATCTAGTCCTACAGTGGGGTCAAGCGTAGAAGCAAGGCCTGGCAGGTAATAGGATATCGCCAGACTAATTATTGGACCCATAGTGGGTGGTGGGTACTGGCGAGTTGATCTTGGAAAATAAGGCCGACATCATCCATTATGTCTTGGAAGCGTTCAAGACTACTAGGGATCGGCATCTTCTTCCTACCCTCCTAGGGGTGACAGTGTTTAATTGATGAATGCTACTGCTGGACTTCTCCAGTATGCCTTCTGTACTTGCTAGTGTGTTCTTTCTTATGCAAACTTTTACTAATCTTTTTCATTTACAGGTGGCCATCATTATTTATTCAATCAGCAAGAGGTTTCCAATTTAGGAGAGGGGGATAGAGGCTTTGACCATTCAAGTTAAAAGCCTAAAGGCCTCAAAGGCCTTTCTAAATAGGGAGCTGGGTAGTGAGAGGTCCAAGAGTGAGGAGTTATCGAAGAACATGAAGGCGTAGCAAGGCATAGCGATGCTATAGTAGAAGGTTATCGAGGGGCAGGGCTATAGCCTACACGATGCTACTTACACCATCAAGAAGGTGAGGAAGAAGGAGAAGCTGGCTTAGAAGGAAATTTGGCTACTTGGGGCCCAGCTGGAGCCATTGATAAAAAGCTAGGTGATCTTGAGTTAGGCCTCCAACTAGGCTAAATGCCCCTGTGGCCTAGGGCTAGCTTGAGTGAGACAGTGCCTATTTTTCTCTCTGACCTAGCTGGACAGATGAGCTACATTATTTAAGCCTTGCTTGGGGCACATCTGGAGCTCCAGCAAAGGCCATTGCTCATATGAAGAAGCTTTTGTCAGCCACCATAGTGATAGAAATGGGGCTTGATAAAAAGGCCTTCAAGGAATTCTATAAGGGCTTTCTTTCTTGTCATTTTCAAGTTGAGCAAAAGAACTCGGACCTTGATTTGTCATTCTTATCTGCTTATGTGGAGCTAGGTCTAGCTTTTAACTTATTGTCAAGAAAGGACAAAGTGCGTGTAACCCCATTTGAGGAGGCTTCGATTGTAGCTAATACTGAGAAAGTGTTGTTCAAAGATGAATTTTAGGTATTGGCACCACCAAATCCTTTTCGACAAATACCACCCTGGGTATTCTGTGAAGGTTGGGTGAGGTACTACAACAAGTGCTATCCTGGCTAGGGTTAGTATGCTATACTTTTACAAACTTAGGAACAATGGTCCTCAGTTTTCACCGCCATCATATGATTCATGCTTTTCTTCTAGTATTTACCTTGTGTTCCTTTTCCAGCTCAACGCCAACATTTGATTTGCTTTTTCCCACCAATATCTAATTTATGGCTCTTTGTTGTTTTCACAATAGTTGTAAAGAGGAACTTGTAAATATTCTCTTATATTAGTAAATTCAGTAAAGTCTTAATGAAGTTTCTTCATTTTGTGCCTAGTGTTTAAATTTTTTGCTGTAGGACTAATTTTCTTTTGGTTTGCTGTATTTCCACATGTTCTAGAAGCCTTCAATAAGTAGAGCATTTTTCTGAAATCTTTATTTCTATGGCAGCTTTGGCCTTCATTTTGTCTTAGCCCTGTATGTTTTCGGGTATTATTTCCTTGATGGCCTTTTTGGCCTCTGTAGTTAGCCTCATTTGGGGGGTCATTACCCTAGTGGCCATGATTGGCCATTATTTGTTCTATTTAAGTCTAAGTCATTCGTTGGCCTTGTTTCAGGCTCTTATTTCTTAATGGTTTACTTAGGGCCTCATTTCTTTCATTGATCATAGATTGAAGGAAATGTAAAACATTTTTGTTGAATTGATGTCCCTTATACAAAACAGGGTTGTAGATCATTAGAATGGTAGGTCTTAGGCATCACCCTGCCTTCAGCATCCATTAATTCATAAACTCAATTTCTAACCTCATTATTAACTAGGTATGGTCTGTCTCAATTTGTTCTCAATGCCATATGCCCTAGATTTCTTCCTATCAGTTCGGCCTTGATGAGGCCATCCTTCCTACCTGAGTCCTCTTCTATTTGACTTTCCTATCACGGGCAAAGCCACTTGTTGCTTTAAGGCCATTATTAGAATCCGGGCATCCTTTCTCAGTTCTTCTAGAAAATGCAATCTTACTTCCAAAGCTCTATTATTTGTCTTAGCATCAAACATCTACACTCATAAGGTGGGGTATGTGATTTCAACAGGTATAAGTGCCTTCATTCCATAAACCATAGCAAAAAGGCTCTTTCCTATTGGTCTCTGGGATGTTGTTCTATAGTCCAATAGGACACTAGATAGCTCATCTACACATCTTCCCTTGGTCTCATTCAATCTTTGCTGTATCCCATTTTTTTTTTAGTTTGATTAGTTGTTTTAACTTGTCCATTCAACTGTTGATTGATTATAGGTGCAAAGTATTGGCAGACGCCCTTTGCTTCTGTGAATTTACATACTTGCTGGTTATCAATTTGTTCCCTATTGTCTGTAATGATGGCTTAAGGGCATCCAAATCAACAAATTATGTTTTTCCATAAAAATTTGATGATCTACAGGGCCATTATGGCTACTAGAAGTTTAACCTCCACCCATTTAGTGAAGTGGTCAATGGCCACAATGTAATATTTCACTTCTTCGGGGGTAGTAGGGAGTGCCTTCATCAAGTTAAGGCCTTACTTGGAAAAAACTAGGGATCAACAATTAGCAAGGCCTCAAAAAATAGTAATCTTTAGATCTGGGAGTTAAACTGCTAGACATGGCATCGCTGAATGAGGACTTTGGCATGTTTCCAAATCATTGGCCAAAAGTATCCTTATCTTAATGTTTTGTAAGCTAAGGAATATGCCCTAATATGGCATCACAATCCTCATGATGGACTTTTTTAAGGACTTCCTGCCCTTTTTGGGAGGTCAAGCCTTTTTGCAGGGGTGAAGCAAACTTTCGTCTATATAGTTGATCCCCAATAATGGTGAACCGAACTGTTTATGACTTTCCTTTGTTCCTCGGGCATCCCGCTCAAAACCCCAGTTTTGAGGTAAAGCCATATCAACTTCTTCCAGTCATCCATGAGGGCATGATGTTCTGAGAAGTAGATTGATGGCTCCATCAACTCTTCCATCATGGCCTCTTCTCATCCTTTCAATAGGGTGTTAGCCCTAGAATTCTTGGCCCCAAAATTTTCTAGACTTGCACAAGGTCAAATGTCTTGATCAAACTTTTAACTAGGCTCAAGTACTTACATAGAAGGGGATCTCTAACACTTGCAGTACCATTAGCTTGGTTAACAATTAGATGAGAGTCACTGTAAATCTACAGTCATTGTATACTCACTTGACTAACCATTCTTAGCCTAGCTAGGAGGGCTTTGTATTCTACTATGTTATTGGTCACAGGGAATCTGAACTTTATTCTTAGTGCGGCATTCATTTCATGTAATCCTTGCAATACAACCCCAGCATCTTGATGTTCTAGTCCTGATGCTCAATCGACATACATTTTGCATGGTAGGATACCGGGTTTAGGTTTTTCCTCAACAGCTTTGGCCAGCGTCATTTCTGTGATGAAATCGGCCAATGCCTGTGCTTTTATTGTTCTTCAGGGTTCATACTAGAATTCAAATTCTCCCAATTCAATTCATCATTTGGCAAATCTTTCTGAATGGTTCGGTTTCTAGCGAACATCTTTCAAAAGAATTTCTGCTCGTATGATGATTTATGCATATGGAAATATAGCTTCAACTTCCTAGATGTTGTTACACGAGTGAAGACAACCTTTTAGAAAGTAGGTATCGTGGCTTGGCTCCTCGATGGGTCGTCAAACATAATATCAATTCGAATGTGAAATTGTACATATGCTAGCCTCCCAATAATGACATTATATAACAATCGCACGTCCAGGACTGGGAACTCTGATATGTGAAAGTCACATATAATTATCCCATCTTCCCTAGTGCCCATCAACATGAGGGGCAATTTGACCATCCCAACTGTCAATGCTTTGATTTACTCCGGACTCCATATGTAGGCCCTAGAATTGGTGTCATATCGAATCTCTGGACTTTGATTTTCTCCAGCAAATTAGCAAAGAGTGATCAGCTTAAGTTATGTATTAATTTTTATACCTATTTTAGGTTAATTTTATTATAATTAAGTGATTTATTACTCTCACTTATTTAGTTTTTATTTTATTTTATTTATGCTAAGGAGCTTGTCAAAAGAGTTGACCAAATTTTTGTAAAGCAAAATGTCTAAATTGTAAGAAATTGTAAAGCAAGTGTTGCAAATGTAATTAGAAGAAATTCTCTCTCAAAATTAACTGAAATACTTTTTTTGTAATATTATGATGCATTTTAAGTTGAAGGTATTTTAGTTCTTTAAATCTTAAGGATTAAAGGGAAGGAATGTTTCATAAATATAAAAGAGAGGTGGCGGCCAAGAGCGTTAGTTGCGAAGAGGAGAAACAAAAATTGTGAAGCTGGCACAGAACCAACAAGAGCAAATCAAGGGTGAAATGGAAGCAAGGGGAAACAAAACGAAAGTTGCACAAGGGAAGCAAAAACGATAAGAGAGAGAAAAGACTTGGTGCTTTCGTTTCTTTTTCTTATTCTTTATTTTTCAATTGAACTTTAATGTTGTTTGGTCATGACTTGTTCTTATTTTTTGGGATTATTGATGATTTTTTAATTTAGTATGAGGGGCTAAATTTTTTGTGCTAAGGTTAGGGATGCAACCTAATTGAATTATTTAATTAACTCATTTGGGCTGTATTTTAGTCTATTTCTTTTGCAATATTGAGTATCGTCTATACTTAATCACGATACATAATTTATATTAGGGATTTGAATGAATAACCGAGAGGCAAAATTTAATTTGTACGCTAGAGATATAGAGTTATAATAATTATGATAGAGATATACTAAGGTATCGATCCCACGAGGAACAGATATTTAATTTTTTATGAAAAATAAAAAAATAAGTTCATATTTTAAAGGAGTAAAATTAACTAAAATTAATTAAAATTAAACTAAACCAATGATGAGAATAACAATTCAGGAATAAAATAATTATGGGATAGTTAAGACTTGAGTTTCACCTAGTTGATGGCCTTCCAATTAATTATTTGGGCAAGTTGGTAGTTGTCAACAATCACTCTTAGTATTACTAATATTATGACTCTCTCTCGAGCAACTGCAACATGTTTAGGGATGGCAATTGATAAGGTCAGGTTGGGTTTGGCTCAGGTCATTCAGGTTCGGGTTTAGTCTGGTTAGCATCAATTCAGGTTCAAGTCGCGTTCAGGTCAAGTCATTTGGGTTCGGATTGATTTCAAGTTGAGTAAATTTCAAGTTTGGGTTGACTTTGGGTAAGTCTTATTCGGGTTTGAGTTTAATTCAGATTAGGTCAATTTCTGTCTTGGGTGACTTCAGATCAAGTTATTTGGGTTCCTAGTCAGATTTATGTTGATATTCAGGTATAATTGGGTTATTGCTGCACAAGCTGGAATAACTGGATTAATTCAATTTTTCTATTTATATTTTACTAAAATTTAAAGTAAAGAATTTGCTTTTTGATGCAAATATTTGAAGGTTTTAGATACCCATGCTGCAATTTTTATGAGTGACTAAAATGAAAATTTTAAAATTTAGGTACCTCATAACTAAAAAATTACTAGGCATAAAAAAATCTAAAAAAATTAATTTAACAGATATAAATCATTAATATATAATTATTTTAATAAAAATACCTAATTTGAAGCTTTGCAAATTCAATTCATGAAACTATAAGCTCGGTCATTTTAGAACTTAAGAAGTTTGTAGGATCAGATACATTCAAATTATATTGTCACTTCGATTT
Organism: Aquilaria sinensis; assembly: GCA_005392925.1. NCBI lineage: Eukaryota > Viridiplantae > Streptophyta > Magnoliopsida > Malvales > Thymelaeaceae > Aquilaria > Aquilaria sinensis. The sequence goes on from SMDT01000714.1 coordinate 74,444, forward strand.
ATAATTTTTTAGGAATTTAGAATTATTATTTAGGGTTAAAACAGAAATTAATTTAGTTTAGGTACTAATTTGGAGCCCTATAGGTCATTTGAGGTTAGTGTGGGTGAAATAGAAGAGTTTTGGTTTGAATTGAAAGTTTTTAGAAAGTTCTAGGCAAAATAAAAAAATGTTGGGCAAATCTGTCAACGCTCGAGAGTTTGAGGTGAATCTGACAATTTTATGATGCAAAATCTGATGATCTCATAAAGTTATAGGCTAATTCAACAAATCTTAGAAATCGGGTCTTGTCGGGTTTAAACTCGGGTCTTTTTAGGTTTGGATCTTGTCAGTCTCGAGTTTGGGTTATTTTAGGCTTGAGCTAATTCAGGTTCAGCCTAATTTGGGTTCGGGTATGGGTGATTCTGGTTTTGGGTTTTTTTGGGTTTCACTTTAATCGAGTTCAGGTTCACGTTGGGTTGGGCATAACCGCATTTGGGTCATTGACTTTTCCGGTCAAATCAAGTCAAGTCAGGTTTGGGTTCGGGTAGGTCGGTCCAAGTTTTTTGGTCAGGTCACATTTTGCCACCCCTAAATGTGTTCGATAAACCTACGTTTATCTCTTAATCTCTTGCATTATTAATCAAACCCATTAAGTTCATATTATCAAATTAACAAATCACAACAGATAAGTATATCTTTATCCTAGTTATTATAACTCTATTACCCTAGTGTACGGATTAAACTTCACCTCTCGGTCATTTATTCAAATCCCTAAAATAAATTATCAATTATAATCAAGTACAGATAGTACACATTATTACAAAGGAAATAAACTAAAACATAACCCAAATAAATTATTTAAAATAATTTAACTATGTTACATTTCTAACCTTAGCATAAAAATTTAGTCTCTCATATTAAATTAAAAAATCATCAATAATCCCAAGAAACAAGCCATGACCAATCAATCTCCAAGTTCAATTGAAAAATAAAGAATAAGAGAATAAGAAACAAAAGCACCAAGTCTTCTGTTTCTCCTATTTTCTCCTTTGGCTGGTGCAACTTTCATTTTGTCTCCCCTTGCTTCCAATTCACCCCTAATTTGCTCCTTTCTTGTACGCCAACTTTACATTTTTTTTCCTCGTCTTTCGCAACTAACTCTCTTATGCAGTGGCCACAGGCGATGCCAGTTGATCAGATGAAATTTGCAACTTGCAGATATCCAACCTACGGGTTACAGATATTTGGTAAAATTTACACTCATTTATCTATCATAGATTTTGATTTTATCCTATGGGTAGACCCACCACACCTGCAACAAGCCATAATTTTCCTTTGTTTGTCGATAACTTGTAACTTATCAAAATAATATACTAAAATGAAACAAATAATTAATTTAAGTGACCAAAGTGTAATTTAACAAATATATAACCCTAAATCCCATATTCTGCCACCACTTATTCTTACATAAAGCTCATATTCTTTGTCTCTATTTCATCTTTGCTCGTCTCTGTTTCTTCGTCCCTTCTCTTATATTCTTCTTCTTCTTCCCTTCTTTCTTCTTCTTCGCACATTCTTTTCTTATTTTCATAGAAAAATTAAAATCCACCTTGCCTTTCACATCTCCTTTTCTCCTGTCACCAATCAACCAAATTACCTAACTTGAAACACTACCTTCCCTGCCCATTGGCTTGCAATGTCGATCAAAGAATTAACAAAGAGGGGAAGTCTGGAATCAATCACCATCGTTGCCTCGTGGATAATTCATGGGGAGCCCGTGACCCGTTAATGGTGAGCACTGACATCTTTTCTCACATGTTAGGCTTGCCGAACAAGTGGTGGGTGTAGTGGTTCCACACTCGATCTACCCCATTGTCATCCCTTTATATTTATGAAATATTCCTTCCCTTTAACCCTTAAGATTTAAATAACTAAAATACCCTTATCTTAAAATGAATCATAGTATTACAAAAAGGGTATTTCAGTCAATTTTGAGAGAAAATTTCTTTTAATTCCAACTACACCATTTGCTTTACAATTTCTTGCAATTTAGTCCTCTTGCTCCACAAAAAGCTGGTCAACTCTTTTGGCAAGCTCCTTAACCTAAATAAAATAAAAACTAAAAAAGTGAGAGTAATAGATCACTTAATTATAATAAAATTAACCTAAAATAGGTATAAAATTTAACACATAAATTAAGCTAATCAAAGAGCAGATTGAAGTTCACTTCTGTATCCAAATAAGCTTTCTTAACATTCAAACTTGTTGATCCTTGCAATGATGACAATAGGGCCAACATGGGGGACATATATAGGAGATTTATTATGTCTTGTCAGGACATTGCTGGCATTGGTTAACTCCAATTAGATGATCTTACACCCCTGAAATTTTTAACCTGTAAAAGACTCCCCCTTTCGTGATCATATAAATAACCCATATAGGTGAAGTCAAATTCCTGTAATTGTCCCTGGGGAGAATGGGCCTTTTGCTACTGACAGCCCCTATCACAATCATCATCTTAATCTCTATTTTGGGCTTTTCCTTCTGGCCATCAGCAAGCGGATGCTACCCTAACCAAATATTCTCTCAACTTGGTGATCGTTTACGAGAAAAATCATATCTAGAACTATAGATGTCAGAACTAATTGATTCTAAGTTCATCTAAAAGCCAAAACATAACCGATAGCAAGTTTGATTGTTTTTATTGCCGAAATATGATTATAAATAAGACCATCTGTTCTGCAGTGTACTGAAGAGTAATTTCGGTAGGAAAATCATAACTTGAGCTACAGACATTAGATTTCAATGATCAAGCTATCGTTCTAAAGCTAAAGAAGAGATCTATAAGTTTTTTGCTTTGAGAAAAAGTTGATTTGATGTGTATGGTGGTCAAAAAATTAAAAAAAGTTTGAGCTGCCTTGGTTAAATTGTATTCACCTACCATTTACTATTTCACCTACCCCAAAACTCTATAAATAAGCACCTTAGGGGGGGGGGAGGAGGATGAATTGAATCTTGTTCCTAGGCCATTTTAGAGTTTTTGTATCAAAGTTTGATTTTCTTCTTTAATTTTGTTCTTATTTTCAATATCGAAGCTCTGTCTTAGTTGTTTTCTTCTTGTTCTTCCTTTGATCTTTCAATCCATGTTCTTTTCATCTTTATGTGTGTTGTTTACTCTTATCATAACTAACTAATTCTTCTTTTGCTAAGCTAAAAGGGTGAAGCTTTTAGTATAAAGGTTATAATTAATTTGAATGGATCACAACGTTAATGGTATTTACTTTCTTAATCGATCTAATTTCCCTTCTTGTTAAGTGGGAGTCTTGATTCATCGTAGTCAATCATTGGCACAAAAGCTACTTGATTCCCTCTGTAAAACATGGCTCTGCCGGCTATATTGGAATCTTGAGTTATTGTGGACAAAGGTTGGCATGATGGATACTTGAACCCATTAACAAGTGTTGGCGTTATAAGATCAATAAAAGATACTACTAACTCATGCCTAACAATTTTGGAATTTGATTATTAAATTCCCCAATTGGAACCACTTTTATGTATGGATCCCAATTAAGTGGCAAGATGAGCTAAAATTAATTATAACCGATATACTAAAAGTGGATTCCCATAACCTTAACTATTTCTTTGAATTTGAATTTTAATCTACCCTTGTTCAGACCTTGCACCAAAAATTTGTTTGTTAAAAATCTGTAATTTGTATTTCTTAATTCACTTCCCTATGGTTTGATACTCGAACTCCCTAGATTTTTTTACTTGTGACAACCTATACTTGGGTTATAACTACTAAAGTGCAGCAAGTTTTTGGCACCATTGCTAGGGAAGTAAAATTAGAGTACAAGTTCATTTTCTTTTCTTTTTGTTCCTTTTTATTTTGTTTCATTTTTTTTTTTGTTCATCATATGGCAGGCTAAGCCTCCTATTTCTTATTTTCCGTTAATCTTGTGTTCTCTTTACTTTTTTTATTATTTTTGAATGGAAGACTAAGCCTCTTACATCATTTGTTCGTAAAATGGAATACTGAGGCTCATATTTCTGTTTTTTATTAATATTGCTTTTTCTTGTTATTATTTTGTTAAATCATGAAAGCTTGGTCCTATACATCAAGTGGTAGACTGGTAAAAGAATCTTCATCTTCTTCAAACATGGCTTTCACATTAATGACCAAGAAGATAATCATTCTCTTCATAATGACCAGGATCGGCCTAGGATACTTAGAGAACACATGAACCCAATAAGAAATAGCACTCCATCATGTTTAATCTTTCCTCTTGATGCATGTCACTTCAACTTCAAGCTAGGTATTATTCAGCTTTTACCAACTTTTCATGGCTTTGCTTCTGAAAATCTATACTTGCATTTGAGGGAATTTGAGGAACTTTGTCACATATATAATAACCTAAACTGTAGCATAAACACCATCAAGCTTAAACTTTTTCCTTTTTCTTTAAAAGCTAAAGCTAAAACTTAGCTACAGAATCTTATGTCAAACTTCGTTAATTCATGAGATGAATTGTAACAACAATTTTTTTTAAAAAAAAAATTCTGCCCACAGAACAAATACTTTCAAAAGGCAAATCACCACTTTCACACAAAAACCGGGAGAAACTTTTTACCAGTGTTGGGATAGATACAAAGATTTACTTAACAGATGCCCACACCATGGTTTTGAAACATGGAGAATAGTCTCTCATTTTTATGAAAGTTTGACACCTAAGGAACGACAAATGGTGGAATTAATGTGCAATGGAATATTTGAGGATAAAGATCTTGATGAGGCAATGAATTACCTAGACTTGCTAGCAGAGAATGCACATAATTAGGACACAGTTGGTACCTATGAGGCCCTAGGTAAAACTCAAACCCCTACACCTAGTGGAGGCATGTATCATCTTAAGGAAGATAATGACCTTCAAGCAAAACTTGCATCTCTAGCTAGAAATGTTGAGGCATTATAAATGAACAAAATTGGTTAATTAAAATTTGTTGAAGAAGTTATTTGTCACATTTATGAGACCAATGACCGTTCCACTAGTAATTGCCCAGCATTACCTTCTTTCAAAGAATGTCTCCATGAATAAGTCAATGCTTTGAACAACTTCAAGAGGCCGACCCAAAATCCATACTCAGAAACTTACAATCCTAGTTAGAAGAATCATCCAAACTTCAGTTAAAGAAGTGATAATCATGCTCAACTGTCGCAACCTCTTTCTCACACCCAATAGAATTTTCAACAATCTCAAGGGTTTGCACCTTATGTTCCTCCTTTTAGGAAAAGTCATGAAGAAATATTGCATTCATTCATTGAGAAGCAAGAGTCTATCAATACTCAAACAAATCAAACCATGATTGATTTGAAAGATACTGTTGCAAAATTTGCATCTACGCTCAACATTCAGGAGAAAGGGCAATTTCCTTCTCAACCACAACCGAATCCCAAAGGCCAAACCATGGATCAAGTGAAATCAATTATTACATTCCGCAACGGTAAGGTTATTGAAAAATTGATTCCTGATCCTTGTGAAGAAGTCGATGAATCAACTTCTAAGAGTAAAAAAAGGGGGTTGAACCTATACCAAGTGAAGAACATATCGAATCTGCACTTGCACCTTCATTTCCTCAGGTATTAATTGACATGGCCATCCTTGGCCATTGCTCAAGAAGCTTCTAAAAACTGGCCTCACGGTTGTTGCAATTGGCTGGCTGTATATGTGTGTAGATTAAAATTCTATGAAATTAGTTGATTAACCTAAAATACGCAATATGCATGCTCTTATGCTTTGACTTGAGTCAATAAAATCCATAAAACATTCACTTAGCCAAGATACTTTCATAGAAAACAAGTTCAAATAACCAAAGCATACAAAATCAACATTTATATGACTATTTCTACACATAACAACTTTGTGATGGCATTCAACACGTAGTAGACTAACACCTTCACCCAAGAACAACCTTAGAGTCTATAACTCCAAATACAGACAATGGAGGCAACTAAGTATAAAACACATATACAAGCCTCGACTGAGATCTTCTTCTCTAACTCCCACCTTAGAAATGAATCCCAATGGCAAGTCACAAAACTTTGTCTATGTGCTGCTAGCCTTTATGGCCAAGAAAAACACTATAGTTAGCACTGTTACTTAACCAAAAAGTAATCAAAGTATACTAGAATCATAAAGATTTTCACATACAGTACCTATAAGAACAAGCTACCGTGACAACTTTCAACGGTTATCAGGTCTAATAGTATCAGAATCTACACAACATAACTAGGGAATGAGAATTCAGAAATTCTTAGTAAGGGTCGTCACTTCACTTGCAAGAAAAGTTACTAAGAATTCCACATATGAGAACATATGTAACCATTCCTTGAACTACAAGGCGGAGCCTTGTCCTATAGCAAGCATAGCTTACTAGCCTAACAAGTGATGAATCACTAGTTGAAACTCCCTTATGTTGTGCAAGGGCTTTATGATAGGACTATTGTCGACTACGCCATAAAGACCCATTAGGTCATATGACCCGCTAGGTCACTAAGGTTTCACATTGCAACCTCATGGCTAACTGCGCAGCTAGGTCACCAATGGTACTAAACCTGTCACCTATGCTAATGATACCTAGTTATGGTCCTTTATTACTTAGTTTTCTTGCTTATGGTGAAAATAACCATAAAAACCCCAAGAAAACTCTTAGGTCTCGGAGAAGTTTTGGAAGCCTTAAAGTAGTACCCTCGGAATACTTAGACCTCTAGGTACCTTAAGAATCCCCTTAGACTTCCCTTTGAACCTCTGAGCAAAGTTGAGAAATTTAAGCCATTATAACTGGTAAACGTTCTAAATATTTTTGCTGTCTTGGTAACGCATCTTCGTTTAATGGTGACGTGCCGCCAATGTATATAACATTAAGAAAAAAGTTTTGGTGCTGGCGATGCATCACCAATACCTACAAACTCCCAGAATTTCTCAATTTTGCTGCTATGACCTTTAAAGACTTACCAAACATACTAAACATGCTTTGATGGCCTTCAAACTTTATATACACGTAAAACATGTTGCAAAGATCACAACCAACTATCACAAGCATTCCTATGATGCCTTAAAATATCATTCCAAACTCCATAAACATAGTAGTCCACTATAATCAAACTAGCCCGCTAACTAATGCTATGGCCAAAACTACTTGATTTCATCAAGCAAACACAAACCAATAACATTAATCAAGCTTCAAAATATAACTCTCTTACCTTAACTTCAACTCATAAGCAAGAACCAAGCAACCCTTCCTAAAAAACTCAAGTTCCACAAAGTTCTACCTAGTTCCAAGCAACCAAAGGCACAAAACACATAATTACTAACTTTTAACTAAAATCCAAGCATATAATAATTTCCTAAACCAGAAATCACCAAGAAATCACAAGTTACCTAGCATATAAAATAGTGTATGGTGGAAAACATGGTTCGAAGCTCCAAATACATGAAATCTCACTTGAACCAATCTTCCTTTTGCATATACTCACTTGGTAGCTTCAATTTTCACCAAAACCTTGTGATTTTGAGCTTGAATTGATGAAGAAATGGTAGAGAGAAGGGTGAGCTCGGTTTTTGGGTTAGAAATGGAAGCCCTCCCCCCCTTCACCAAGTTTTGTAGCCTCAAAACTAATAAGCCACCAAAGTATTTAAAAAGTTACAAATAAGTCCCCTTCTTTAGGTAACCTTAATCAAACTTGGTCAAATCTCGTTTATTTGAACTAGACTTAGGTTAAAGGTAAAATTTAGGTTATAAAACCTCATTTTTACCACTTAGGACCTGGCCTGATTATTCAGGATACAAAATTACCATTTTACCTCCAAACCTTATTTAGTGCCTTAACTTTCTCAAAACTTAGTGAACTTTGCTAAACTTATCAATTCTTGCTATGTGAACTTGAAATAAGGTTTCAAACACTTTAGCTTCCTTACATGAGCTTCCAGCTAGGAAAGCCATAATATTCTCCCCCTTCTTCTAGAATTTGTCCCCTAAATTCCGCTACAACCGTGGAAAAACACTAGGATATCTTTTAGCATATCCTGCTCCGTCTCCCAAGTAGCTTCCTCCTCACTATGGTTCTACCAAATGATCTTAACCATTAGAATCCACTTGGTTCGAAGTTTCTTGACTTGCCTATCAAGTATCTGAATGGGTTTCTCTTCGTAGGTCAAGTCTTCTTGAATGGGTACCATTGAAGGATTAACTACTTGTCCCAGATCCACTGTGCATTTTCTTATATGACTAACGTGAAACATGTTATGCACTTGGGACAAGTTAGGCGATAATGCCAACCGATAAGCAACCTTCCTTATTTTCTCCAAAACTTCATAGGGACCGATGTACCTAGAGCCTAACTTACACCTTTACCAAAACCAAGTAACACATTTCATGGGAGACACTTTGAGAAGCACTTTGCCCCCAACTTCAAAATTCAATTCTCTCCTCCTCAGATTTGCATACTTAGTCTACCAGTCGTTGGTTGCCTTAATCCATTTCAGGATGAACTTGATCTTAGCTGTGGTATCAGCTATAATTTCAGGATCGACAACTACTCTGTCTGAAGGATTTGCCCAACAATGGGGCATTATACAATGCCTACCATACAAAGCCTCGTATGGTACCATACCAATAACAGTTTGGTGACCGTTATTATAAGCAAATTCAATGAGTGGTAAGCGTTGATCCATCAGATTGATAGCACACAGGCACAACATATCCTCTAGAGTCTAAACCACTCTCTCAGATTGTCCATCAGTTTGAGGATGAAATACAGTACTGAGACTAACCTTACTTCCCAATGCTTCCTGGAAAGCATTCCAAAATTGTGACACAAACTGAGGATCTCTATAAAATATGATCTGATCCGGTATGCCATGCAATCTCACAATCTCTTTAACATACAACTGCGCCAATTTCTCTAGAGTATAAGTAATCTTTATGGGTATGAAGTGCACCGATTTCATTAGCCTATTGACCACTGCACATATGACATCATGCTGACTTCGAGTATTAGGTAATCCTACTAAAAAATCCATGGTAATGAACCCTCACTTCCTTACTGGAAGAGATAGACTCTGAAGTGTACCTGCTGGCTTTTGATGTTTAGCTTTAACCATTTGACATGTCAAGCATTTAGCCATCTGTCTTGCTACACCCCTCTTAAGTCCAGGCCACCAAGGTCGTGTTACATCTTACTAACACCAAGGTGAACATTCAACGTACTACCATGTGCTTCCTGTAGGGCTTGCTGCCTAAGTCCTTCCATATTCGGTAGATAGAGTCAATCTTCATAATGTAATATCCCGTCCTTGTACTGGAATTCCCTCTTCATAGTACCAAACTTCTCTTCTCCAAAAAGTTTCTTCAACAACGGATCTTTATTCTGAGCATTCTTAACTTCGGTTAACCAAGCTGATTGTATCTCCAAAGCGTAGACTAGAGACTTTTCTTGGCCTTGCCAAAACTTTTGCAAAGCTGAGAAATAATCCCCTAATGCTCATCCTAAAGAATTGGTAACCTGACCCTTAGATAAGATCACTCTCACGTACTGTTGACTCAACGCATTTGCTACCATATTCCCTTTGTCTGCATAGTACTCAATTGAGCAATCATAATCTTTGATGTACTCAATTTGCCACTGTTGCCTCATATTTAAATTCTTCCGTGTGAACAGATATTTCAAACTTTTATGATCGATGACAATCCTTAGTGATCTCCCCATCAAATAATGCCTCTAGAGTTTAAGAGTGAAGATTACTGTCGCTAGCTCAAGGTCATGAACTAGATAATTCAACTCATTAGGCCTTAACTGCCTTGAGCCATATACAATCACCTGACTTCCCTACATCAATACACATCCCAGACCAGAACCCAATGCATCTGTATACACTATAAAGGCTTTGTTTGGGTCTGGCAAGATGAGTATTGGTGCACTTATCAACCTTTTCTTGAACTCCATGTAAGCTTCCTCACACTTTGGTGTCTAATCAAACTTCTAATTTTTCTTGGTCAAGGCTATTAACGGTGTAGCTATCATAAAGAATTTCTTTATGAATCTCCTATAGTAGTCTGCCAAGTCCAAGAAACTCCTGACCTCTGAACTATAGCTAGTCTCTTCCACTTAACCACAACCTGAACCTTTTCAGGGTCAACTAACAAACCCTGAGCACTGATAATATGTCCCAGAAACTGTATCCTTTCAAACCAAAGCTCACACTTAGATAGCTTTGCATAGTACTGATGGTCCTCAGCACTTGTAAAACTGTCCTAACGTGTTCCTCATGCTCATGCATAGATTGTGAGTATACCAAAATGTCATCAATAAAAACTTCAACAAAGTGATCTAAGAATGGTCTAAAAGTTCAATTCATAGCTTCCATGAATACGGCCTAGGCATTAGTCACACCAAATGGCATAACAGTATACTCGTAGTGTCCATACCGTGGCTTGAAGGCAGTTTTCGGGATATCTTCCTCCTTAACTCGAATCTGGAAGTATCTAGATTGGAGGTCAATCCTAGAAAACACTTTCGCTCCCTTGAGCCTATCAAACAGTTCATCGACCCTAGGAAGCAAATGCTTATTCTTGATTGTTACTATATTCAACTTTCTGTAGTCGGTGCACAGTCTCAAAGTTATGTCCTTTTTCTTCACAGATAATGCTGGGGCTCCCCACAGTGACACACTATGCCTTATAATGCCTTTCTCTAGAAGTTCTTCTAACTGCTTCTTTAACTCATCCGTCTCAGGAGCTGACATTCTGTTAGGAGGTATCGAAATAGGTTTAACTTCAGGCTAAAGATGGATAGAAAACTTGGTATCTCTCTTGGATGGTAACCTAGGCAACTCTACTGGAAATACCTGGGGAAACTGATTAGCTACTGAGATCTCCTTCAGTTCTTCCTTTATGGCCACCCCATTCAATGAATGATACTCCTCCTCGTTGACTATAGGGATGGTATCCACAAGTCTAAGGTGTAAACTCTTAGCACCGGATGTTAACCCTCCTGTGCAAGTCACTCTAGCTCCCAGATCATTAGTAATGTTGACCTAGTGATTAGCACAGTCAATTTGCACCTTGTGCTTGCTTAGCTAATCCATTCTTAACACTAGGTCGTAAGACCTAGATTTTATCACCCACAATTCACAAGAGAAATCATGGTCTCCTAACTACAAGGGATATCTAATAACCAAATCATTAGTTATAATAAAACTCTTCCCTGCAGTTTTGATGAGTCTCAACTCATTTGAGATTTCTTGCTGCAACTTATGCTTATCTACCAAAGCAGACGATATCACAAAAGGGTATCTCCAATATCAAAAAGTACTCTAACACTACCGTTCTAACTTCTAAAAAGTAAAATTACCTCAAATGGTGACTGGCTCTTTGGTCACCTGACTAGCCAGGGTGAAAACCCTTGGATCAAATGTTGCTGCGGCTACACCAGGTCATTTTCCTATGACAAGGGGTGCAAAGGGTAGAGTCCTAAGCAGACCTGGCAAAGGTCGAGCTTGTGGGCATTCCCTCGCCCAATGACCACTCCTACCACAGATGCTGCAAATATCAGTCCCTAAGGTACATGACCTCGTGCCATGGAACTGTCTACCCATGGGGCATAAACTCACTTTCTTTTTCTTGAAGAAACCTTGACCTGTAGTAATCCCTCCTACCATTGGTCACTTCCCGGCACTTTTTCCTAGGTTGGCTTGTTCAAGTTCCACCTTTTTGCCCGATGCCCTTGAGTTCTCTATCTCTCTCTCCAAGGCCAACACTTTCTGGCCCACTTGGCGATAACTCTGGATATCCACCGTCATCATATATTGTCTCAACATGGGATTAAGGCCTTGAAAAAACTGTTTGGCCTTCAATTCATCATTCCTAGTCATATATGGAGCATACCGTATGAGCGAATTGTAGCACTACTCATACTCTCTCACTGATATGTCTTCTTGAATCAGATTCTCAATTTGGATCCTTTTATAAAGCTATGCAGCTTCACTGATGTATTTCTATTGGAATTTCTTCTCAAAGTCTGATCACTCGAGCATATTTTTCTTGTGCTCTATTTGAGTATCACGGATTTCCCTTAGCATCTCCATCACATCATCCCATCATAAACTAGCCCTACCTCTGAAAAACAAAGGTAAAAAAACCATTCTTTGCTTGAATTCATAGCCTCCAAAAGTGAAAAGTCGATTCATCCTAGATAACCAATCCTTTGCTCGATTAGGGTCGCCTAACCCATCAAAACTTGGTGGGCCAATAGTCTTACATTTTTCAAGTAGTCTCATCTAGTGTGGGGTTTCTCCCCTTCTTGGAGCCTCCATAAGCTCCGGCTCCTTCTCATGCTCATAAGCATGTTCTCTTCTCTCATGGACCCTAGGCATATGTCATTGCTCGGCATGCCTCTCCTGATCCATCTAAAGGTCATTCTCCTCCTGGACAGCTTCTTTGTCCTTATGATTTTGAAACAACTCAATCATGATGGTAGTCATACCCTATGCCACTTGTGTCATGGTTTGAGTTAACCTCTAAAGCACCCTAGATATCTCATCCAACCTTGCCACAACTGGGTCACTAGAACCTTTACCGAGTTTTCTAGCTTATCTCAAAGCTCCTAACCTAGTGTCAACCATAGCAACCAGCAACCAAAGCCAGACGACATTCCCCATATGTTGGTTAGTACTAACTATCCTAGCATATAGACTTCCAAAACTAGATCTTAGTCTTAGCCTCCAATATCTATAAGTGAGCCTTAAGCTCTGATACCAAAAACTAACATGGGTATCTTAGTCCCTTATCCAGGAAGCCTGTGAGAACTAGTCTCACAGTGGTTTCAATTGGCTAACTATATATGTGCGAAGATTAAAACTTTGTGAAACTAGTTGATTAACCTTAAATATGAAATATGCATGCTCTTGTGCTTTGACTCGAGTCAATAAAATCCATAAAACACTCACTTGGCCAAGATACTTTCATAGAAAACAAGTTCACATAGCCAAAACATACAAAATCAACAATTCTATGGCTACTATTACACATAACAACTGTGTGCAGGCATTCAACACGTAGTAGACTAACACCTTCACCCAAGAGCAACTCTAGAGTCTATGACTCCAAATATAGACAATGGAGGCAACTAAGTATATAACACATATACAAGCCTCGGCTGAGATTTTCTTCTCTAACTTCCACCTTAAAAATGAATCCCAGTGGCGAGTCACAAAACTTTGTCCACTTGTTGCTATGCTCTACGGCCAAGAAAAACACTATAGTTAGCACTATCACTTAACCAATAAATAACCCAAGTAGACTAGGATCATAAAGATTCTCACATACAATACTTGCAGCAACAAGCTACCGTGACAACCCTCAACGGTTATCCGGTCCAACAATGTCAGAATCTGCACAACATAACTAGGGAGTGAGAATTCAGAAATTCTCAGTAAGGGTATTCACTTCACCTGCAAGAAAATTACTAACGACTCCACATATGTAACCTACTGTGAGCTCATACAAGCTGAAGCTAGACTTATGTGCATAGATCTCAATCCCTTGGGACTTTTCCTCAACCTAGTCCTTGAACTATAAGGTGGAGCCTTGTCTTCTAGAAAGCATAGCTTAGTAGCATAACTAGTGATGAATCATTAGTTGAAACTCCCTTATGTTGTATAAGGGCTCTATGGTAGGACTACTGTCGACTACGCCACAACGGCCCACAAGGTCATATGACCCACTAGGTGCACTAAGGTTTCACATCGCAACCTCATGGCTAACTCCACGGCTAGGTCGCCGATGGTACTAAATGTTTCATCTATGCTAATGATACCTAGTTGTGGTCCTTTATTACTTAGTTTTCTTGATTATTATGAAAATAACCATAAAAACCTAAGAAAACTCCTAGGTTTCGGAGAAGTTTTGGAAGTCTCAGAGTACCTTCAAAATACTTAGACCCCTAGGTATCCTAAGAGCCCCCTTAGACTTCCTTTGGAACTGTTGAGCAAAGTTGAGAAATTTGAGCCATCATAACTATAGCGATGCGTCGCCATATTGGTAAACGTCCTAGAAATTTTTGCTATCTTCATGATGCATCTTTGCTGAATGGTGACGCGTCACCAACGTATATAACATTATGAAAATTTTTATGGTGCTAGCGACACGTTGCCAATACTTACGAACACCTAGAATTTCTTAGTTTTGCTGCTATGACCTTTAAAGACTTACCAAACATACTAACAGATGCTTAGATGGCCTTCAAACTTCATATACATGTAAAACATGTTGCAAAGTCCACAACCACAAGCATTCCTATGATGCCTTAGAACATCATTCTAAACTCCACAAACCTAGTAGTCCACCATGATCAAACTAGCCCACTAACTAATGCTATGCCAAAACTACTTGATTTCATCAAGTAAACAAAAACCAATAGCATTAATCAAGCTTGAAAATATAACTACCTTACCTTAACTTCAACTCACAAGCAAGAACCAAGGAACCCTTCCTAAAAAACTCAAGTTCCACCTAGTTCCAAGCAACCAAAGGCACAAAACACATAATTACTAACTTTTAACTAAAACCCAAGCATCCAATCACTTCCTAAACAAGAAATCAACAAAAAATCACAATTTGCCTCCCATCAAAAATAGGGGATGGTGGAAAACATGGTTCCAAGCTCCAAAAACATGAAATCTCACTTGAACTAGGCTTCCTCATCCATATGCTCCCTTGGTAGCTTTAATTTTCACCAAAACCTTGTGATTTTGAGCTTTAATTGATGAAGAAATGGTAGAGTGAAGGGTGAGCTCCCTTTACCAAGTTTTATAGCCTCAAAACCAATAAGCCACCAAAGTATTTAAAAGGTTACAAATAAGTCCCTTATTTAGGTAACCTTAATCAAACTTGGTCAAATCTCATTTATTTGAATTATACTTGGGTTGAAGGTAAAATTTAGGTTATAAAACCTCATTTTTATCACTCGGGACCCGGCCAGACTATTCAGGATGTAAAATTACCATTTTGCCATAAAACCTTATTTAGTGCATTAACCTTCTTAGAACTTAGTGAAATTTATGAAACTTACCTATTCTTGCTATGTGAACTTGAAATAAGGTTCCAAACAAAGTTTCCAACACTTTACCTTCCTTATGTGAGCCTCTAGCTAAAAAAGCCATAACATTAACTATTCTTGAGAAGGTGAATCAAAATCCTGAAATTCTTGATATTTTCAAGCAAATAAAGATTAATATCCCGTTATTGGATGTGATTAAACAGGTACTGACTTATGCCAAATTTTTGAAGATTTTGTGCACTGTTAAAATAAAATTAAATGTGAAAAGAAAATCTTCTTGGCTAAGCAGGTATGTTCTATTATTCAAAATAATACTACTTTGAAATACAAATATCCTAGTTGTCCAACAATTTCATGTTTTATTAGAGAACATAAAATTAAGCAAGCATTACTTGATCTTGGGGCTGGTGTAAACTTACTCCCGTATTCAGTTTACCAAAAACTAAATTTAGGTGAGTTGAAACCAATCGAGGTAACTCTTTTGCTTGCTAACAGATCAGTGAAAGTGCCCAAAGGAGTTGTTGAAGATGTGTTAATCCAAGCTGATAAATTCATATATCCTGTAGATTTATTGTTTTAGACACACCACCAGTGGAAATTAAGAATTCAATACGCGTTATTTTGGCACATCCATTTTTAGCAACTTCTAACGCATTCATTACTTGTAGGAATGGACTGATGAAGCTGCCATTTGGAAATATGACATTGGAGCTAAATGTTTTCAACTTACTTAAGCAGCCATCTGAAAGGAAGATGAAAAAGAGGAAGTTTACATCATTGACGCTATTGTGAAAAACTACATCCAAGAAGTGAGTATCTTTGATGCTTTGGAAAATTGTTTAGTCAATTCATTTGAATTAAGTATGCAAATGGATCAGGACATCTCTAATGTATGTGAATTGCTTGATTTTTCACAGGTAAAATAAAATATGTGATGGAAACCAAAAGCTGAATAGTTGGGACAACCCAAAGAAGAAGGACAAGATAAAATACTCAAACCGGAGTTGAAGCCCTTGCCCAAAGAATCAAAGTATGCATTTATTGGAGAAAATTCTTCTTATCTAATGGTAATTTTATCTACTCTCACATTCGAGCAAGAAAACAAGTTGATTGAGTTACTTAAGAGGAATAAAAGTGCAATTGGAAGGACATTAAAGGACATAAAAGACATTAATCCTTTAATTTGCACACATAGTATAAATTTGGAAGAAAATGCCAAATCTTGTCAACAACCTCAAAGAAGACTCAATCCACACATGAAATAGGTGACAAGATTCGAAGTTCTCAAATTACTTGATGTTGGAATTATCTATCCTATCTCTGAGAGCAAATGGGTTAGTCCAACCCAAGTTGTTTCAAAGAAGTCTAGCATTAGAGTAGTAATAAATGAGAAAGGTGAGTCTTTACCAACTCGAATCTCATCTAGTTGGAATATGTACATTGACTATAGGAAATTAAATCTTGCCACCAGAAAAGATCATTTTTCATTACCTTTCTTGGACCAAATTTTAGAAAGAGTAGCAGGACATCCTTTTTATTGCTTTCTTGATGGCTATTCAAATTATTACCAAATTCTAGAAGCTCTGGAGGACCAAGAGAAGACCACATTCACATGTCCTTTTAGAACTTTTGCATTTAGATGCATGCTTTTAGGACTTTGCAATGCCCCCAACAACATTTCAAAGATGTATGCTAAGTATTTTTAGTGACATGATTGAAATATATCTTGAAGTTTTCATGGATGATTTAACCCTTTATGGAAATTCTTTTGATAATTGTCTTAAAAACTTGGAAAATGTTTTAAAAAAGACGTGAAGAAAAAGGCTTAGTACTAAATTGGGAAAAATATCATTGCATGGTCACCTCTGGTACTCTTTTAGGTCATGTCATATCTTCCAAAGAAATAGAAGTTGATAAAGCAAAGGTGGAGCTCATTGTTCAGTTACCTCTAACCAAAACAGTTAGGCAAGTTCGTTCATTTTTAGGACATGCAAGATTTATAGAAGGTTCATTAAAGGCTTCAGTGAAACAATTAGGTCCCTTTGCAACCTCCTCACAAAAGATATTTCATTTAAATGGACTCAAGAATGCCAAAATTCTTTAGATAAGTTAATTAGCCTTCTGACATCTTCTTCAATCATGCAACCCTCAGACTAGTCCCTACCTTTTGAGGTAATGTGTGATGCTAGTGATTATTTAATTGGTGCTATTCTTGGACAAAGAAAGGAAGGTAAACAATATGCAATTAAGGAAGGTAAACAATATGCAATTTATTACGCAAGCAGAATTTTGAACAGTGTACAAATAAACTACACTAGGACTAAGAAAGAACTACATACAGTAATATTTGCATTGGATAAATTTCGTTCTTGTCTAATTGATTCAACAACTACTGTTTACACCGACCATTCCGCTGTCAGGTACCTAATGACAAAGCAAGATGCTCAACCGAGGTTGATACGCTGGATCCTATTACTCCAAGAATTCAACATTGTGATTAAGGACGAGAAAGGCACTGAAACTATTGTCGTTGACCATTTGTCAAGGCTGACAACAGATTCAACAATGGAGGCTACACCCATAAATGATTGTTTTCCTGATGATCTTTTATTCTCTGTTATTACACTACCTTGGTTTGCTAACATTGTCAATTTTTTTGTGATAGGACGGATGCCAATTCAATGGATTGCCTAAGATAAAAAGAAATTTCTATATGAGGTGATAAATTTTTACTAGGATGACCCTTATCTTTTCAAATACTACCCTAATCAGATATTCCAGAGATGCATACCCGAGGATAAGGCAAAAAGTGTCATTGAATTTTGTCATTTAGAAGCATGCAAGGGGCATTTTTTGTCAAAGAAAACAGCTGCAAAGATTTTGCATTTGGATTTAACTGGCTCTCTTTGTTCAAAGACGCACATGCATTCTACAAAGTCTATGAAAATTGTCAAAAATTAGGATCTATTTCAAAAAGAAACATAATGCCTTCGACTCATATTCTTGTGATTGAAATTTTTTATTGTTAGGGAATTGATTTCATGGGGCCATTTCCACCATCATTTGGATTTGTGTACATTTTAGTTACAGTGGATTATGTTTCAAAATGGGTAAAGGCAGTTCCATGTTGAAATACTGATCATAAAATTGTGCTTAAATTTTTTAAGGAAAATATTTTAAGTCGATTTGGAATTTCCCGTGCCATAATAAGTGATGGGAGAACATATTTTTGTAACAGACCATTTGAATCTTTATTAAAGAAATATGGTATCACATACAAAGTTGTCACCCTTTACCACCCACAAACAAATGGACAAGCAAAACTGGCAAATAGGGAAATAAAACAGATCCTTGAAAAAATAGTCAACGCAAATCAAAAGGATTGGTCTTTGAATTAACCGACACACTTTAGGCTTACCACACTGCTTTTAAAACAATATTGCGTGTGTTTCCCTATAGGTTAGTTTATAAAAAACCTTGTCATTTGCCTGTGCACCTTGAACATAAAGCTTACTAGGCTATTAAAGCTTTCAATTCAAATCTTGATGATGTTGGTGTTTTGCACAGGTTACAACTAAATGAGCTTGAGGAGCTAAGAAATGATGCATATGAGAATTCAAAAATATATAAAGCTAGAATCAAAGCTTTTCATGATAAAAAAAACACTTAAGGTTGGTCAAAAGGTTTTGCTTTATAACTCTCAACTTCACATATTTCCTGAAAAACTAAGATCTAGATAGAGTGGCCCTTTTGTTGTGAAATATGTTTGTCTTTATGGGGCGATTGACATTGAAAATCCTAAAAATAGTAATGTGTTTAGAGTAAATGGACAAAAAGTTGAACCATTTTCAGAGAATCATGATTTGCAACAAGAAGTTGTTCATCTTAGTGATCCTCATAGTGATTATGGTAAGTAAATGTCAATATGTCTTCTCTTCTTAGATAGTTTTCTTTTAATTTTTTTTTGTTTCCTTCTTTTCCCAATTAAGTGGCGGATATGGTCCTCTGTGGCTCTCAAGTCAGTTATTTCAGTTTCCTATAATAACTTATTTCTTTATTTTTTCCTTTTCTCAACTTCTTCTAAAAAAAATGGATTATGTTCTTTCTACTTTGCGAAAGTACTTTTCTTCTCTACCAATAAATGTTCTTAAAAAGATTTACCAAACTAAATGTGAAAGATTAAGACTTTTGATGCACAAAGACATTCCTAAAGATGTATGTTGGTTAATTGAAGCCAGGGTCCGTTTGGCTGGTAAAATTTCAAATTGATTTGTGTCCTACATGCCTGATTTAGGCAAAAGCTCTTATGGCAGAAAGCGAAAAGCAAAAAGGTTACAATTCTATCACAAATGTGGTTGATAAAGGTAAATTGCACCCGCTACCCCCAACCTTTAACTGTTGTTTCATTTCTAACCCTAACTTTCAATTTGCTCATAGTGTATCCTTAACCTTAATAAAATGTTTCATTTTGGCCCCTTTTTGGACGGACGTCATTATTTCAAACGGAAAAAGCCACATCAGATGATTACTATAAGAGAAAATGCCTATTTTAGTCCCTATAAAAAAAATCCCCTTTACCAAAAAAACCTTAAAATTTTTCAATCTAACAAAAATTCAGGACAACCTTTCCATACCTTTCCTCCCTCTCTGGCGGCCCCATCTCCAGCCTCTTTTTTCGCCTTGTCCTCCCATCTTCGGCCAACTCTCTTCTCGTCCGCCTCCCTCTCCGCCACAATGACTCAATCCTATACATGAGTCGGCTCTGATTGATCTGAATCAATTTCTAATATATATTTTTTAAAAATTTATGTCAAGATCTAATAAGCTCTCTGTCTGATGTTTATAGGTCGCTGGAGTTGAAGATGAAAAAATTGGAGGAGGAGAGAGCAAAGAGTTCGAGGGAGGAAGTAGATCTAAAGATAACAGCCAAGCTCTCGTTGGAGATCATCGGCCGAAATGCTGCCGTCGTCGATGATTTCTCCTTTGAGCGTGATGACCGATCCTTCGACGAGTCGAATTCCACCAGTCAACGGTCTCAGCCGATAAAGGTGGCGGTCATTAAGAACTAGGAAAACAATGCTGTCGAGGTGGATAAACAAGAAGCAAAAGAATTCATGCTAGCTAAAAGCGAGATGGTTGAACTGCCAGAATGAAACAAAGAAAGCGACTCGGTGAGGGAGGCGGATGGAGAAGAGAGTTGGTCGAAGATAAGAGGACAAGGCGAAAGGAAGGCCGGAGATGGGGCTGCCAGAGAGGGAGGAAAGGTATAGAGAGGTTAGCTTCAATTTTTGGTAGATTTAAAACTTTAAGGCTTTTTTGACAAAGAAGATTTTTTATAAGGATTAAAACAAGCATTTTCTCCTATATTAATCAGTTGACGTGGCTTTTTCCATTTGAGATAATGATTTTTGTTCAAAAAGGCAAAAAAATGGAACATTTTATTGAGGTTAGGGATATACTACGAGTAAATTAAAGGTTAAGACTAAAAATGAAACAACAATTAAAGGTTGGGGTAGTGGGTGCAATTTACCCGGTCGATGAACTTGTAATACTATAGGTAATTCTTTAGGGATGGTGTCTAATAATCAAGAAGATAAAATAAAATTCTTTAAAAATGGCCTGAGTAAGGATTCGTTAGATGATATCCGATTGACTCTTGAGACACATTCTTGTGGATTAGTGCCAAATGAACTTCTTGGGTTATGGAGTATTTTTCATAAAGAACGAGAGCGTTACAGTCTTAGGAATCTGACTTTAGAAGACCCTATCTACCAGTTTATAAGAAAACTTGATGGGAGACAAATCCCCGACTCATAGAAGTCATTGAAGTCATTACTAGACATAAAACCAATGAAAGATGTGAGAACTAATGTACATTAATATTAATTTATTTTTATTATTTTTTTACAGGCTGTAAATCTTAATAAGTGATGAAGTATTGTGAAAGAGAACAATCTGGACTTGTGGATCTATTTTTCTTGTCTTTTAGTTTTACTATTAGCATTTTCTTTATTTTGTTTTAAGTTATTTCAGGGTTTTCATTTTCAATAACTACCATTTCAGGTAATTTCTTATTCACTCAACCTTTCTATATTTTGACATTAAGGACAATGTCTTTATCTGGTTCGGGGAGGGATAGTTGACATTTGATTTTTTTTAGGATAGTTTTTCTCATGCTGGTATTAAAATCATTAGAAAAAACCCTTAGTTTAGGATGGCAGAGTAAGGAGTAATTTTACTCTTGAGATGCATTCTATTAGGCATGTTAGTCATAACATTTTGGGGTAGGTTTAGTAAGGAATAATTTTACTCTTGAGACATATCTTATTAGGCATGCTAGTTATAACATTTTGGGGTAGGTTTCAACCCTATCTGGATGACATACCTAACTTGTAATCTATATTTTCTTTCTTAAAAATTCCTATGCCTAGTGATGGAATTACTTCAACGATTTTTGATCTATGGTATAAAGATTGATTAAGGAAAATATTCCATGAAACTTGAGCATTGATTCCTTATATCCTTCCATTTGCATATTTTTTTCAATTTTATTTTATTTTATTGTTATTGCGGTAGTCTTGATTGTTGATTAATTTTCCATGTTCAAGTTTATGTTTGCATGATAGTTGTATGTAGGAACATTTAGCATGAATTTAGGTTGTTTGTTTGCATTTAGGAACCCAACTCATGAAAATATCATTATTGGATGTATACCTTGTAAATTCAAAATGGTTGTTAATTTTTGAAAGTAGTTAAAGTATCTTACTTATTGCTTAAGGAAAATAAATAACTGGTGAGCACTTTTGATCCCTTAGTGTTTATTAGGATGTGTGAATTTCTTTGTTGAGAGTGCTTAATTTGTGTTTTAAGCTAGACCTTGCTTGGATAAGTGACCTTAAGAACCCATTCAACCCCACTTCTTGTGTGTAAATTTAAGGAAGAAAATGGCATTTTAGGGCTAACCACTTACCAAAAGGCTAACCTTATATATTATCCCTTAGTGAGCCCCTTTGAGCCTTATAGCCTTATTCTTTGTTTGAACCATGTATATTTAACCACTTTCACTTCATTTTGATCCTTTATTGTTCTTAGAACTAGTGATGCTTATGTGATTTTGGGCATTAGAGAATTAAAATAAATTTATTGTTTTTAGTAAAATAAAGAATAAATGTGTTGGTGTACTTTAGGATATTTTAGGTTACCTTTTGTCATAATAGAAGGTCTAGGGTAGGGCTGTTATCGAACCGAACATTTATCGAACTATTTGAATTCGAGCTCGAAATTAGACTTAACGAACCGAGCTTTACGAACTTCGAATACGAGCTCGAGCCATTTTTATTATTCGAATCTCTTATCGAATCGAGCTCAAATATGTTAGTATTCAATTCGATAGGTTTTCAAACCTATATAATAATATAAATATTAATAATATATTATTAATAATTTAAAGAAAGTAAAACGAGAAACCTAATAATAACAAATAACAAATCGTAAAATTGGGCTAGGTAGCTAGAAATCATGAAATCTGTCTCCTCAGCCTCAGGTTCCCATTTTCCTCAGCATCAGCCATCGGCGGCTGGAGTTTTCCTCGCGATCAGTAAGCAGCAACGAGGAAGCCACCAAATAGATCTCGATTTGCCCCTCTGCCTGCGTTCTCCTCTGCGCGATTCACCCCTTTGCGGCTCCGCCTGAGTTATCACTTGTCGCGCGTCGCGATTCACCCCTCCGCCTAAGTTCTCACTTGTCGCGCATCGCGATTCGCCCTTCCGGCTCCGTCTGAGTTCTCCTTTCTCGTGCGTTGCGATTCGCCCTCCACCCGAGTTCTCCTCTATCGCCCTTTCGCCAGAGTTTTCTGCAATCGAACTCGGTCGCTTTCCATAACCTGAAATGAACAAGGTCAGTTCCCGGTACCGTTGATTAATGGTATTTATGGGGAAAGCATGTTTTAGCAGTTCATTTAATTACTATAGTGATTAACTCCTTGTTTAGGGAAGAAACTACATTATCCAAACTTGTAGGAGGAAGTTGTATGTATGTACTTATAAGACAAAGCAGGCCAATCGTCCAATCTTATAAATCTTACTCTCTCCTTGCAGCTGGAGCCCGGATTCAAGCCGCTTATATCCGAAATCATACAAGACCTTCTACACATGGTTTAAAGGAGAAGACCGAGCTGTAAGCCTGAGCAAAAAGATCAAAACTGAGAAGAGGAAAGCAAAATGCAAACAAGACTGAACTTTTAGGGGCATTACTTAGGTTGGTTTTCCTAATGATAATTGTGATTAGTTCTCTTCTGGCCTCACATGTTGTGTTTCATATATTCAGTTGATGGACTAACTTGATTCTTTAATTCTGTGTGTGAATAATGCTTCTTGATCTCATAACCTGGTGCATAGCTTCATGTTGTTGATATATAGCATCTGATTTCAAGTGTTAAATCATCCTAAAGCCACTTTTTTATCAGTTCGTCTCAATCTAGTAGTCTCTTCCATTTTGAGTAAAGGGGTTTAAAAAGAAAATTGTTTTCTCCTTATTCTTCTTATTCTATTCGAAGTTGGCAAATCTCTAGGTGAAATTGTTTGTCTGATATTTGATTTCCTTTTTCTTTCTAGATTGCTTCTGAAGGACTAAAACATAGAGTGTTTGAGGTTTCATTGGCTGATCTTCAAGGTGATGAAGATCATGCTTACAGAAAGATCCGGTTGAGAGCTGAAGATGTTTAGGGAAAGAATGTTTTGACAAACTTCTGGGTATGATCAACGTAAACAATGGTGATTGCTTGCTTTTGCTTCCTTTTGCTAATGAAATTTTTCTCTTTGTTTTTTCCCCTTCTCTTTTTGAAATCAAATGTTCAAGGCATGGATTTTACAACTGATAAGCTGAGGTCTTTGGTGCGCAAATGGCAAAGTCTGATTGAAGCTCATGTGGATGTGAAGACAACTGATAACTACACATTGAGAATGTTCTGCATTGGATTCATTAGGAGACGTCCAAACCAAGTTAAGAGGACCTATTATGCTCAGTCCAGCCAGATAAGACAGGTGAAGGAACTATCATATTTTTCCTTGATTATTTGTGAATTGCTTTGAAAATTTGCGGCATATAGCTGCCTTATTAACTTTCAAAGGCATGAAGTGGGAACTAGTTAATTGATTGAAAGAGTTTATTCTATTCTATTCGCAGCCTCTTTTTAAGGCAAACAAAGACTTTATTATATCAAATTTTATGGACTGGCTTGATTATGTAATTTGTGTACTTTGTTCATGTTTTTTTCTTATTATTATTTGTGTAATTGAATTTGGTGTCAGCTAGTGTTATGAATTCTGTTGTTGTTTTTCTTCCTTGTTTCAAAACGAGCTCAAGCTCGAGCATACCTAATCGAGCCCGAACTGAGCTTGTACAATTTGCTTTTTAACAAGTTTTTCGAACATTTCAAATGTTCGAATCGAGCTCGAACACCATACCGAGCCGAACTCGAGCACCATTTCCTCGAGCTCGTCGAGCCCGAGCCCGAACCCGAACCCAAACACCTACCAAACTTAAACGAGCCGAGCTTGAGCTCGAGGCGTTCGGGCTCGACTCGGTTCGATAACAGCCCTAGTCTACATTGGATGGTTGAGTTTTTTTATTTGTTTTAGAAAAGGAAAAAATAAAACCACAAGAAAAGGCCCTCACAAAAAATAAATATTAAAAAAAAACTCTTTCCATTTCAAAATACTTGACCTCTTTTTCTGGAAATCTAAAAAAAAAAAAAAAAGTTGGCCTCCTTCCTTTTCATTCACAGAGATACCCCATGTGGGACCTATCTTAGAGTAAAGGTCAAAGACATCTTTTTTTAATCTTTTTCTAACAGATAAACACATAATCATATGGGGCAATTTTGGAACAAGAAAGAAATACCATATTTGTGCAAGTCAAAGGAGGACAACTATTTTGAAATGGAGGGAGTAAAAAAAAGTAAAAAAAAAAAAAGAAAAAAAAATGTTAAATTCAATAAATTTAAAACTTAACCATATTTATTCTTTAAACTCATGTGTAGCTAAGGAATTGTGTCTTGGAGAAGGCTTGGGAGACTAGGGTTGATTTGGGAGACTTTGGGTATTTAGTGTTTCAGGTGCCTATATTTATTATTGATTGCATTGCTAGTTCTCTTAAACTCCACCATTAAAAAGCCCTCATCCGATTTCGGCTTTCACTGAACCCAGCCTCATTACAACCTTATATAAAGACCATTGGACTTACATTTACATACAGTCCCTTTTGGGAATCTAGTGGGGGTGACGTTGAATCCCCTTACAAGCTCCGAATTGGGAAACATGAGGTAAGCTGTTCGCAAACCCACTTTAAAATGAGTGTAAACACTTAAGGAGTAATCCTCCACCTTCAGTAACAAGGACTTAATTTTTCCTCCTTTCATTAATTACTTTCAAGTCAAATTTACAAGTACTATGTATTCATAAAATGGTATATCATGAGTTGTTAGATTGTGTGTTTTGTCCATTTTACTTAACTTGTCTAGGTTGCACTTGCTAGGGACTAACAAGAACCTGGTTGGGGTGTGATGAATACTCATAAGTGTATGGCTATTAAGGGTTTAAATCATCATTATACACTTTGAGTATGATTAATTTTTCTAATTTGAGCAGTTTTTCCACCGGGTTACCATTCACGCATTCACTGTTCATATACATATTTTTACTGTTCAAGTCATATTTATTGTTCATACACAGAGTTACTATTCAACATATTGTACTTTTCATACGGCGGCAACTGTTCACATGTGTATTTACTGTTCATACGCAGTTTACTATTCATCCATATTAAATAATTATTTTTTATGTAGGTGGATAACATTCATGAGAAAAATCATATCTGGAGTTGTAGATGTTGGAACTGATTGATTCTAAGTTCATCTGAAAGCCAATATATAGATCTTCTATTCTCCTTCACATGCTGAGAGCAAGTTTGATCGTTTTCATTATTGAAATCTGATTATAAATGAGACCATCTATTCTATCGTGTATTCAAGAGCAATTTTGGTAGAAAAATCACAACTTGAGCTACAAGTGTTAGATTTCAATGATCAAGCTATTGTTAAGAAGCTAAAGAAGAGATCTACAAGTTTCGTGCTTTAAGGAAAAGCTGATTCGATGTGTGTGGTGGTTGGAAAATTAAAAGAAGTTTGAGCCGCCTTGGTTGAATTGTATTCACCTACCATTTACTATTCCATTTACTATTTCACCTACCTCAAAACTCTATAAATATGCACCTGGGGGGTGGGAGGACGAATTAAATCTTTGTTTCTAGGCCATTTTAGAGTTCTTGTATCAAAGTTAGCTTTTCTTCTGTAGTTTTGTTCTTGTTTTCAATACTGGAGCTTTGTCCAAGTTGTTTCCTTCTTATTCTTCCTTTGATCTTTCAATCCATATTCATTTCATCTTTATATATGTTGTTTACTCTTATCATGACTAACAAAATCTTCTTTTTCTAAGGTGAAAGAGTGAAGCTTTTGGTATAAAGGTTATGGCTAATTTGAATGGATTATAACTTTAACGGTATTTACTTTGCCCGCTATATTGGAATATTGAGTTATTGTGGACAAAGGTTGGCATGATAGATACTTGAACTCATTAACAAGTGTTGGAGTTATAATATCAATAAAAGTTAATACTAACTCATGCTTAACAATTATGGAATTTGATTATTAAATTTCCTAATTGGGACCTTATTTATGTGTGGATTCCAATTGAGTGAAAAGACGTGCCTAAAATAATTATAACTAATATACTAAAAGTGAAACCCCCTAACCTTAGCTATTTCTTTGAATTTGAATTTTAATCCACACTTGTTCACATCTTGCACCAAAACTTTTTTCATTAAAAATATGTAATTTGTATTTCTTAATTCACTTCCATATGGTTTGACACTCAGACTCCTGATATTTTATTACTTGCGACAATCAACACTTGGGTTACAACTGCTAAAGTGCAGCAGTTGTGCCCTTTGTGCTTGTGGTAATGACAATACTTCTTTAAGTCCTTCTTATGCATGGGGCCCATTGGCAGGGGCCACATAGCATCTGGTTTTTTCTTTCCATTGAGTATAAGATGTTTGTCCTCGTCTTCCTTAATGGGAGCAACATGGGGTCAAGTCATGGGAGTTCTGTGCCCCTACTCCTCTTCCTAGAAGCAAACCCACCTTCTTTTGACCTCGATTGTTCTTTTTACATTATTGGCCAACTGAGCTCTTCTACTTGCATATGTCAGGTGGCTCAGTTAAAGAATTCTTCAATGTTCCTTACGGGTTTTTCATGTAGGTCCCAAGCCAACCTAAAACCCTTTAGTAGTCCTTGGGATATAATGACCAAGTACAACTCAAGGGATAAAATTGTGCACCTAGACGACCTCAGCATTGAATCTCCGCATGAATTCCCTTAAGGACTAGTCTTTACCCTGCCATATCTTCACCAAATGGGCCACTATTTTGGGGGTTGGTCTGCTTACCAAGAGATATTAGAGGAAAGGTTGGTAGGGATCCTTGAAGAACTGGAAACGATGCCCTCTATTAGTCCCGAACTAAGAGGTAGTTGCCTTTGTTATGATTCAGCTAAATGCACAGTACATGATTACATCATATGCTCTTTCCAGTCTCATGGAGGTGATATATCATTGCATATGATTGATCGGGTATTGTAGAGATAGAGTTTTAGCATCCTAAAGCCATCTGATATGGGGGGCATTGATGAGCTCTCTATAGATGGTGGAACCCACATATAATCTATGTCCATGGTAAGGCCAATGCTTAGTAGAGAAGGTTCTGGTATCCTCATACATTGCTCCATTTGATCTAGCCTTTGTAAGAAGTCCCTAATGTTGCTACCGGCAGGCCCCTTAAATCGTCCTAGAGAAACTTGGGGCTACCTAAATAGGGTTTGAACTAGGGGGTCTGAAGGTGGAGCCCATCAGGCCTTGTCAGGTGCCAAATGACTTTCAACAACTTCCTCGGGTGTCATCGGTATGGCTCTTAGTATCTTTTGCTGCACGATTACCTTCAACTACTCTAAGAAAGTGTGCAGAAGGGCATGGAATTGGTCGTTGTCCAAGGCCACAGGACCCTTCTTATTCCAAGCATCCCATGGCGGCAACAGGGGCTCTTCCCCCTTGACCCATTGTGCCATACTAGGGGATCGATACACCCTCCTAGGGGAGCGGGCAAGTCCCTCCTTTGGCACTCATGCTCATTTTCACAATGATTCTTATCCATATGAGACCTCATAGTGTTTAATATTATGTTCTTATAGATGGAAATAAATTGATAGCCAAAATGGTATCAATCCAACAGGGTGGATTGGCCTTAGAGCTTCAAAGATAATGAATTAAAGGCCCTCCACTCAAAGACAATATCATAGTCCCGAAATATTTTCCCAGGGTAAACCCTTCAACGATCAAGTTAATTTTCTAGTGAAGGATAGTAGTAATATAATGTAGAGAATTTTTTTCATACCTTAGGATTTGTAAGAGGTGTCCCTTTATATAGTGGTTGGGGAGATCATTAAAGTCGCTCTTAGATAAGGATAATCTCGTGATAAAAGGATCTTGTTGTCATCTTTATCGGGTTTCCCCTTTTTCTTATTCCATGTTGGGCTTTTTGGTATTTTAGGCAGGGCTTCTCCGGTTGTTCTGCCTTGGTCCTTCTTATAATGGACCAGCTTCGACCACATATGGTAACATATTCCTTTCAATTTTGTGTGTTTTTCATTTTGTTTTTTGTTTTTTTTATATTTTGTGTCTTATTTTTTTTTCTTTTCATAGCTGTTTCATCTTTCTTTTTAATTTTGATTTTTTTACTATTTTTTATTCCTTTTTATTTTTTTAATTCTTCTATGTTTTCTTAGTTTTATTTATGTTGACACCTAATTTTGCTCGGGTACTAACTTTGGTTTTAATTCTAGGTTAGGAAGAGTTAGTTTTGAGAACATTTTATTTTGTAAGGGGCAATTTAGTTTTTTTTTATTAGTGTTTTTTTTAGTTTAGGCGTTAATTTAAAAAAATTAAAAGAAGAAAAAAAAATTTGGAGGAAACCAAGGCATTTTGAAGATTTTGGTCAAAATTGGAAAGTTTGGGGAAAATCTGGCAAAATCTTGAAGTTCTAGGAAATACTGGTTATTTTTACACAATTTTGGGCTAAATTGATAAATCCTGAAAGTTTTGGGCTCAATTGACGGATTAGAGAAATATTGGGTAAAATTGAGAATTTACATGAAGTTTGGGGCTGAATCAAGAGCTCAAGAGTTTTTCTGGACCTGGACTAGTATTTTGACCAAATTAGTTCTAAGCCTATTTTTAAACTTGGAGGACCTAATTAATCATTTTCAAGACCTCCACTAGTATAAATAGCGGTCTTGGTTTCAATTTTTGGGGAGAGTAGAAGAGAAATAGGCTAACCCTAAGCTCTAAACTAAAAAAGGTAAAACTGCAGTCCTAGGCTCCTAACTTCTCGCAGCTCAACGCCAGAATCCTAGCTTTTTCCCTACCCGTCGCCATTCTCCTGGATGTCCGATGCTTCGCCTCTTTCCCCCCGCCGCTTCGTCCTCCCTCCACCGTCGCCGTCCGCCTACACTACGTCACCGCATCGTGTTCTCGCGCCGTCGCCATCAATGCCATTGTCAAACCTCACCATGTCTCCCTCCTCGAGCCGCCAGCCACCATTCCAGAGCCCCTAAGATCGCCGCATCACCGCCGGCCAAAACCAGGCTGCGTGTCCATCCTTCATCGCCAGCAAACAGAGAGTCGAGAGCAGATCCGGATTGCGACCCGCTAAACTCGATCCATTCCTCATCTTACTCAGTCACCCATTTCTCTTCTGGGTTTAATTCCAGTTTAGTCCCTGATCCTTTTAATTCGTGTGTTTAAGTCACCAACTCCTTCTTATTTTTGCAGGCTAGTCATTAACAGCAAGCTTTTAGATGTTTATTTATTTATTTATCTTTCTTTGTTTTCTTTATTTTGTTTTATTGTTGTTGAATGGAAGGCTGAGCCTCAGACCTTTTATTTTCTATTATTCTTTTATTTTTTTAATTTTCTTTTATTATATGGAAGGCTGAACTTTCTACCTTTTATTTTCTGTTATTCTTACATTTTTTTTATTTTATTATTTTTGTTATATGAAAGGCTGAGCTTCCTACCTTTTATTTTCTGTCATTCTTGCATTTTTATTTTATTATTTCTTTTATATGGAAAGTTGAGCCTCCTACCTTTTTATTTATTATTATTTTTGTTATATAGAAGGCTGAGCCTCCTACATTTTATTTTTCTGTTATTCTTGCATTTTTATTTTATTATTTCTGTTATATGGAAGGCTAAGCCTCCAACTTCTTATTTTCTGTTGTTCTTGCATTTTTTAATTTATTTTTGTTATATGGAAGCCTAAGCCTCCAACCTTTTATTTTCTATTATTATTGCATTTATTTATTTATTTTTATTATTATTGTTAATGGAATGCTGAGCCTCCCACATGTTTTGTTAAAATAAATTTTAACATCCATATATGGGTGATCCGATATAATCTATGGTTTGGATTAATAATTAATAAAAAAAATCTTCATGAAAATAATAACAGACGAAGAGGTTAAGTTTTATTTTTTATTTTATTTATTAATTTTTTTTAGGCTCCATATCTAGTTAGTCTGGTAAGATTCATGTTTTGGAATTAAATTAATTTAAAATTAAACATAGTTAAATAAAATTCATAAAAATTAATTTTTGGCAACGATCAAGTAGAGAAAATAAAAAGTTAGGAAAAAGATAAAACCAAACCCCATGATACCAATTTCTGGGCGCTATAATAAGTTTATTTTAATGTAACTGACTCATGATCACAGAATCTCTTGCAGACCATGATAGGTATCCAATCGACCTACGTGAAACTGATTGGTAACGACTTTTAAAAATCACTTTGTTACAGCTTGGCGACTCCACCAAGGACTAATCTAACCATATAAGGGGTTTTGGTTTTATCTTTTTCCTTCTTGTTTATTTCTTAACATATTTGATGTGTTGTGTTTTTTTTTTAGGCTCCAACACACACACATACCTCGTCATGCATAATGAGCTTAATACCCAAGCTCACTCAAACCAACTTTTGCAAAACACCCGGGTTAGGCTAATCGTGTGAGACAATACTCTCCGCACTTTCTCTAATCCATAGTATTAAGTAGTGTTACCCGAGTGTGACAATAGTCACCTCATAAGACCACGAAAATTATTACTCGAATTAATCCTTCTTCACGTAATCCTTGTGGGTGAAGAATTAGGTCTTTTCTGGTCCGATAAAACTTAGTAAGAGGGATTCGAGAATCAACCCATGACCTTCATTTCAAAAAAACCACCCATGCATATAGTGGCCATAGCTCTATTCATTAGGATTTCCATAATAAGACACGTATTGTTTCATTGTTCTCGTAACTTGTTATATGTTGTGTTATTATACCAACGTAACCAACTCTTATAATTTGACCATTTTTGTTGCTTTGTTCATATACTTTTTCTCTTTATAACTATTTTCCCATGGTAGCTCATATGTTATTTCTCCATATCAATTCTATTCGAACATGTTACTAATCTTGCTTTTCTTTTGTTGTTCATTTGATTTTTCAAGCATGTTTTTTTTCTTCCATGCATCAAAATCATGTGTCAAGCCATATGCATTTTTAACTTTCTTGTTAACAATAAGTTTTGAAGTTTCATGGTTGTAGATAATCAAGCTCATTCATTACATGCATACATCAATCCTCACTTTCATGCATTCACGCTATGAAATGATCTCTTCATTTAAGGTGCAAGATTTTCATCCCAAGTCAATGCATCCACAAGAGACATTAAGCAAGGCGAACTAGTCTTCAAGAAGACTTCACGCAATTTTTGGATAAAGAAAGTTTCTGTGCCCCTTTTTGTGGATGAGAAAAGCGTCTTCTCAAGAAGAATTTTTAAGTTAGATCTAACCTAGTAGTTCACTTATACTTTTGAATGACAGGGAATCCTTTAAGTGAACTTGCATCTTTAAGAACTTGTCAAAATAATTTAATAGTAAAAATCTCCTAGACTTAGTCCAGAATCTAGGGTGTAGTCTTTGTTAAATGGACATCTGTTATTCTTTTCTTTTTCAATAAGGAGATGTAATATATGCATCTCACTGCCTTTCAATAAACCCACATTTTACTTTCATTTCATCATTTTCACCATTATACCATCCATTTTACCCTTTTTTCCACTATACTTTCTTTCATAAAAGAATAAAAACCTGACAATGTTACTCATGAGTGGAAATGAAAGCTAAAGGAGATTTGATGTTGGTAATCTTGAAAATGATGCCAAATCTAGTAAGAATGATCTTAAATATTGCACCTTAACTTTCATTATACAAAAGCAAATGGAAGTTCGCAGTTATTGTCAACATCATTGTAAGAAGGTTTTGGAGAAGGTAGTCCTCATATTAAACGACTTCGCTGGCATCCCAATTCTCAATAATGCTCAACATAAGAAAAAGGTTCTCAGTTCTTTACAACAAAAATTTCAAAAGAAAAAAGTTCTTCCCTTCCATCAAAAAACAACAAGGGAAATTCAAAAAGAAAGAAAGGACTGAGAATGACATGAGCAGCTAATAACACTTGAGTCGTCTCGTTTAAGAAAGGCTATCTAGCATGTCACATGTCAAAATCATAGCTCACATAAAAAAAAGAACAAAAAAAAAGAAAAAGGTAAGGGCTCGCTAGGTTGTTACTCTCCAACACAACCTAGGCAAAAATTAAAGCAAATGAAGGAAAAGAAATGAAAAGAAAAAGAAAAGTAAAAAGCGAGCTATAAATTCTAGACTGAAAACCTGCAAAGGCAGTTTAGAAGAAAAATACAACCTTTGAGGCAACATCATATAAAGATCACGAAAGTTGAGGGGTAATAGATGAGGTCCAACTTTCTGACTGAGAGCAACATGAGCAACTAATGTCACTAGAGTCATCTCACTTAAGGAGGGTTGTCTAGCACATCATATACAAAAATCGTGGCTCACAAAAAAAAAAAGGATAATGGCTCACTAGGTTGTTAGTCTCTAACAGAACCTAGGCAAAAGTTAAAGCAAAGGAAAGAAAAAGAAAAAAAAGTGAGCTATGGATTCTAGACTGAAAACCTACAAAGGCAATTTAGAGGATAAACGCAACCTTCAAAGCAAGTTTACAAGCATATTGAGATAATTAGGGGGTAACAAAAGATGTCTAACTTTCTGGAAAATGTGGTAAATTTGAGATTGTTGCTATCAAGTTTTTCAAGGTAATTGGATCTGCTCATGAGTGGCATTAAAAAGCCCTTCTTTCACACCACTCAAACTATTAGTGTTGTGCCCAAAAGCCAATCGTGAGATAATTGTATTTTTACATATTAAGTCATGATATTTTATTAAGGCATTAATCCAGCAATTATGTTTGTTGTTTTATTTCTATGTAACGCAATAAACATAATTATAACCCTAGAATAATGATATTCTTAAATGTCCCTAGTCTAGCATTATTGTAGAGTGGATTTCAATAATACATAATGACTAGCATATGTGGAGACTAATATGAGATATGTAGTCCACATATGGGTATAAGTTGGAGAACTTGTTACTAAACCGACCCACCATGAGAACGTTACACGGATCGTTATATGAGTGTTATGAGTGTTATAAGTGATTCTCCTAGTGATCATGATATATGTAGTCCTTTAACCTAAGGCCATCAAGGTTTCTTACATGTGAGTCACATACTTTGGTACTTTCCTTTGTTACTCATAACTGAGTGAACTTGATGGAGGTCATTGGGTATGTCACATATCATGCGGAGGGGAAGGATTTGTATAATCAAGATGGAATTTGTCCCTCTTATGTAACGGGAGTGATATCTTTGGGACCCTTGATAGAGTGAGACTTAGAAAATGCATGGCCATGCTCAGATGAGTTGATATACGATATCAATGTCATCAGTTTAAGTTAGTCTACTTGGTAATCAAGAAACCAAAGATTAGGCTATACGATGGTGACACATTGCACATCTCGTGCTTAGTCTTGATATCTTTGACAAAGGGACAATGGCATATATGGGTAATGATCATAAAGGTTTAGTCGAATCACTAACAATCTTGTCACTTGGGTAGCAATGATGTGTTGCTAGACACCGCTTATTGCTTGTGATCATAAATGTGATTTATGATCATTGCCAACGTGATAAGAGCCTATTGGGTCGCACATATAGAACTATTTGGATTATTAGAGTGCATGGGCTAATTATTTGGGTTATGGTTTCATAATAATTTCGTATTAATAATGAGCCCAAAAGTTGAGTCATTATTAAGCCCGAAATTAAAGTCTAATTGGATTAGGGTTTTAAAACCCATTAGGCCTAGAAGTTGAGTCTCACTATAAATATAACTTTTAGTGAAAAATTTGTAGTTTTTTTGCCTTAGCCTCCTAAAAGAACAGCCACATTTTTCTCTTGGAATTCCTTGAAGGACGTAAGCTAGCACTGTGGGCATAAGAGAAACGCATCTACCGGGACGTGGTGGAAGCGTGGTGATCCCGAAAAGCTCATGTAGATACCATAAAGAGCTTGAACACATCAATTGTTCATGTTTTTGTGATTTGATTCTACAGTTTGGTGAAATATCTCAACCGAATTAAGTATGAAAATTTTCGAACACCCGATTTACCCCGTTTCACTTGGATCCTAGAGGGTTTCGGTTAAATTTCACTGCACTTATTTGGCTCCCGAAACCCAACACAAACTTAACTTTCCTCAACCTAACACTCCACTCTTGATACAATCCTCATCCATTTTAAAGGCTTTTATTTTGAAACCCGTTTCCACCTTTTGCCTTGTGCATTTTACATTTGTGAGTTGGAAAAGGAAGAACAACAAAATATCTTGATCAAATACAAAAACCGTAAGTTATTTGGTCAAGCTCTACAAATTTATGAAAGTTTTTCTCTAAGGCTAAACCATTATTCATTAATGTGTATGGGTCACAAGTGAGGAAACGGCCTAAGAATCTTCTCGGAAAGATGCATTTCTTGGACACACTGGAGGCATTAAACATTGAACATCAATATGGTCACAAAGGAGCAAAGGATGCACATTTCTTGATCATGATCCCTAAGGCAAGGTAAGGGATCACAAGCACCTTAAAAAGAAGATTGATGAAGGTAAATACGAATATGAGCTACTCTATTCTCATGCATCACGGCTTTCACAAGATTTGTGCATTTCACCTACCAAGGTTCTTGCTTTTTCAAAGTCATGAATCATTCATCCTGAACAACATGACAATCATGCATAGTGCATATTCCTTTAAAATGATTTTAAACACAGGTATTCAGAACACAGGTTTGAGGAATATCCACAAGGATTACCAAGAAGGAAATTTTTCTAATACACAAGCTAAAGGCACTACTCTTCACAACAGAGTTTAGCTATTGAGAAGCGGTTCAATTCTCAAGACGAGCAACATTTCAAGGTGAGTTTCACTAAAGTAAGACCAAAGGACATCAACATGGATATTTAGCAAGGAGTTTTCAAAAATTAAAGTTGAGGTAAGTTTTTCACTAAGGTCATGGTTCATCTTCATACTTGGCGGGCAAAGTTAAGAAGTTGGCATCCATGAGCTAGCATCTCAAAGCCATTTTTAGGAAATTGTTTCCTTGAGGCATTTTGTTTTCAAAGATCATTTCAAGAAATTTTTTTAAGGCACTTTTAAGGTATCTCAATACACTTTCAACTTTCAAGGTTTCTCATAGGACAAGCTTCATTTGAGAAATCCATTTGTTTTGTGGAATTTCTCACTTTCAAGATTCACGCATTTCATGGAATCTTCAGCTTTTTAGGAAATTCACTCATTTTGTGAAAATTTCTCACTTTCAAGATTCATTCGTTTCATGGAATCTTTGGCTTTTTTAAATTCACTCATTCTGTGAAATTTCTCACTTTTAAGATTCACTAATTTTATAGAATCTTTAGCTTTTTGAAATTCACTCATTTTATGAAATTTCTCACTTTCAAGATTCACTAATTTCATGGAATCTTCAGTTTTTTAAAATTTTCTCATTTTGTGGAATTTCTCCTTTCAAGATTTACTCATTTCATGAAATCTTCAATTTTTTGAAATTCACTCATTTTGTGAAATTTCTCATTTTGTAAAATTTCACTTTGAATATTCACTCATTTCGTGGAAACTTCATCTTTTTTAAATTCACTCATTTTGTGAAATTTCTTACTTTCAAGATTCACTCATTTCGTGGAATCTTTCATCTCTTTGAAATTCACTCATTTTATGAAATTTCTCACTTTCAAAATTCATTCATTTTGTGGAATCTTTAGCTTTTTGAAATTCACTCATTTTTTTGGAATTTCTCAATTTCAAGATTCACTCATTTTGTGGAATCTTTGACTTTTTTGAAATTCTCTTGTTGCATGGAATTTCAAGTTTTTGAACTTACCCATTTTGAAAATTCACACTTTTGATGAAATTATGCTAAGTCTGATTGCTTTCTTAGAAATTTTTACTTGAGATAACAAGAAGGGTTCCTATATCTCAATATCAAAGCTAAATTGAGATTCCAAAGAGAATGGAATTATCTTCCTTATAATTTGATTCAAACTGAAAACGGAATCTTTACTTCACAGGTCATCAGAGATGGTAAAAAGTCAGAGTGCTCTACCTTATAGAAATTTAAAGGTGGTAAAGAGCCAGGGTGCTCAACCTCAAAGAAATTTAGAGGTGGTAAAGGGACAGGGTTCTCTACCTCAAAGGTTTTTAGAGGTGGTAAAGAGCCGGGGAGCTTTACCTTAAAAGGTTTCTCAGATGTGGTAAAGAGTTTGGGTGCTCTACCTCAAAGGTTTTCAGATGTGGTAAAGAGCTGGGGAACTCTACCTCAAAGGTTTTCAGAAGTGGTAAAAAGCCAAGAACTCCTTGAAGGTTTTTAGATGTGGTAAAGAGCCGGGGAGCTCTACCTCAAAGGCTTTTAGAGGTGGTAAAGAGCTAGGGTGCTCTATCTCAAACAAAATAAGAGGTGTTAAAGAGAGGGTTCTCTACCTCTTAAATCATGGTAAGAGAGAGTCCTCTGCCAAAGGTAAAATGAATGAGAGAAGAGTTTCTCTCTTCCATGGAAAGGTTTCTATGGAGAACAAGGGTAAGGAAAGTTCTGCAACCCTTCAAGAAAAGAGGAAAGAGTTTTCCTCTTAGGTTTTTAAAAAAATAGGAAGGTTCCTATTGCAAAAAGGCAAGGAGAGTTCCTCAGCCTAGTAAGGAAGGAGGAAAAGGGTTTTTCTTTTTAGATTCTTATACGATAAGAAGGTTTCTACTATAGAGGTAATAAGGAAAGATCCTTAGCCTTAAAAAAAAAAAAAAAAGGGTTTTTCTCCTTGGGATTTTTGGTAGTGAGAAGGTTGTCATTGTCTAATGAAAAGGCCAAACAAAATTTGGTCACGGCTTTGCATGCATCATGTTCCATGAAAATATGCAAATAATGGCAGCTGTTGACACACAATTTTGTCCGAGTACTAACTTTAGTTTTAGTTCTAGGTTAAGAAGAGTTAGTTTTGAAAAAAAAAAAATTGGAGGGGGCAATTTAGTTTTTTTATGAGTGTTTTTTTTAGTTTAGGCATTAATTTTAAAAAAATTAAAAAGAGAAAAAAGAAAAAAAAATTGGGAGGAAACCGAGGCTTTTTGAAGATTTTGATCAAAATTGAAAAGTTTGAGGCGAATCTGGCAAAATCTTGAAGTTCTAGGAAAATCTGGTTATTTTTGCACAGTTTTGGGCTTGATAAATCCTGGAAGTTTTGGGCTCAGTTGACGGATTAGTGGGTGAAATTGGGAATTTGTATGAAGTCTGGGGCTGAATCAAGAGTTCAAGTTGATAAATATGACATCCATACATTAGTATGTATGTGGTCGTACCAATACATTTCCATATAATTTTTTGTATCTGACCAAGTATATGCATGGTGTACTGCTGTGAATACATTTTTTTGGATACTCTCGGTATATTTTACAACCTAATCCATTATCATAGATCCTACCCTATCCAACCTGAACTCATTCATTAGCTGTAAAGAAAAGCAATCTCTTACACAAGTTAAAATTTGAATCTGGCCAATCAAATAATATAATGGTCTGTATGTTAATTGAGCTAAGACTCAATTGGCGCTGTGAACACATAGTGAGACCAGTGTGAATACCAAGTTCTTTGTCTATGAGCACTAGTTGCTTCCTCGACTTCAAAACGGTTACTTCCACTTCAAGCTTTTCCAAGAGTATTTAGAAACTCATTTTGGATCCTCTTCAACGTCGAAACAACATCTTTCATATTTCTCCTATTATCAGGTGATTCTACACAGCATTCCAAAGCTAGGTTCATTATCGATCCAATACACTTGGCTTTAGCAATAAAATGCTTTTCATCTTCTTTCAATAAATTGGCATCTGCAATTGTAGTGATCCCATGATATACTGTTTCTTTAACCCAAGACCTCAAGCTTATTTCTCCTACAAACATTTGATCTGTCGGCTTCGTTCTTGTGAATGTTTCCATCAAAACAATTCCATAACTATAGACATCAGCCCGCGTAGATACAACTCCCGTGGATCCATACTCTGCAATTCAAGAGCAACCAAACATATATGGTTTAATCTCAAGTTGAACATCCAAGCCATAGAATATAGCAGTAATAAATTACCTGGTGCCATGTACCCAACAGTTGCAAGTGTCATGGTTCGTGTGATAGAATTTCCTCCCAAGAGTTTGGACATGCCAAAGTCACTCACTCGAGCAACCATGGATGTATCTAGCAAGATATTGCTCGGCTTCAAGTCACAATGAACCACAGGTGGAGAATGTCCATAATGAAGGTGTTCTAGTGCTAATGCAACATCAATCATTATGGCCAATCTTTGAGAGATGTCGAGGAAATAGTTGTGAGAATACAACCATTTATCTAGGCTCCCGTTTGGCATGAACTCCAGCACTAGAGCTCTAAAGTCAGGTCTACAACAACTAGTAAGGATCTTGATGAGATTTCGATGACGAATGTTGCGCAGTACTTCACACTCGGTGTGGAAACTTTCAAATGCCTCTTCGGA
Organism: Aquilaria sinensis; assembly: GCA_005392925.1. Classification (NCBI taxonomy): domain Eukaryota; kingdom Viridiplantae; phylum Streptophyta; class Magnoliopsida; order Malvales; family Thymelaeaceae; genus Aquilaria; species Aquilaria sinensis. The sequence goes on from SMDT01000714.1 coordinate 113,696, forward strand.
TTGCGTATTGAACACTTTTATTGCAACCAACATTTGGTCAGACAATGTCCCCTTGTACACTGAACCAAAACTGCCATAACCAAGCAGGTTGGCTTCACTAAAACTGTCGGTTGCATGCAGAAGTTCGTGGTATGTTACTCTTCTGAATGCTTGCAGGACTGATGAATCTTCCCTCTGCATCATTGTGGTTCTCTTTTTGCGTCTTAGGAAAAGAACAATGATGACCGATACCACTGTCATTGCAGCCAACAATGGTAAAATGAATCTCAATACAATTCCAGCTGTTGTTCTTTCCCGGTGAGGGTGAGTGGTAGTTTTACTTCTGCACGCTGGAACTTGGAGTCTAGATGCGCCACAAAGTGCATAATTGTTCAGATATGATTGAGCGGAAAAGTTCTGAAATGGTCCACCATTAGGAATCTCTCCTTCTAATTTGTTAAATGAGACATTGAAATATTTGAGAAAAGAAAGTCTTTCCAAGGACTTTGGAATGAACCCTGATAGATTATTGTCAGACAAGTCCAAAAATTCCAAGCTCACTAGCTTGCTCAAAGATTCCGTGATTTGGCCTTGCAACTTGTTGTGTGCTAGAGATAGACTAGTCAAGTCAGGAAAGCTACCAATTGCATCAGTTATGTTACCGGAGAACTGATTCCTTGACAAATCTAGGGATGCCAGGACCTTCAGATTTCCAATTTCTGCTGCTAAAGAGCCACTTAGGAGATTAGATGATAGGTTCAAAACCAAGAGGTAACTAAGACTCCATAATGTGGAAGGTATTTCGGAGGTTAAATTGTTATGGTCAAGCAGAAGAATTCTTAGGGAAACTAAAGTCCCAAAGCAAGTTGGTATAGTACCAGAAAATCTGTTATGACTAAGAAACAACTCTCCCAAATTCTTCAACTGGCACAGATCGTTAGGGATGTGACCTTGAATCATATTGCCACTGAGGTGCAGCCTTTGCAACTTTGTCAAATTCTTGAAAGAGATTGAACCGGTCAAGTTATTGTTGCTTAGGCTCAAAGCATTCAAGCTGCTCAAATTGTTGATTCCAAAGGGGATTTCCCCATAGATTCTGCCGTTGGATGCTTCAATCATTTCAACCGAGTTTGAAAAATTGGCAATAGAATGCGGCAACATCCCATTTAACGGGTTGTTTGATATATCTAATTTCATTAGATGCTTGCAGTTTGTTAGTGACTCAAGAAAGTTCAACTCATGAGTTGATGGATCATTGGAAAAAGCATTTTCCGCAAGGCCAAGCGACAGCAAAAATTCAAGGTTTCCCAACCCTTTAGGGATGGTACCAGTAAGAAGATTTTCACTCAACTCTAGCAGACCGATCTGAGAAGCATTCGAAATAGAGCTTGGAATGATTCCATTTATACGATTACCCCCAAGAGAAAGTACTAGTAGGTTAGGAAGCCATTGGCCCATGTCATGTGGAAGATTACCTGAAAAGTGATTCGCAGCCAAAGAGATGTCCATAATTTTTGACATGTTAAATATTCCTGCTGGAAGAGGGCCTTCGAGATTGTTAATTGGCAGTCTCAAAAACTCAAGATGTTCAAGATGGCCTATCTCCTCGGGTAACACTCCTGCAAAACGATTGTAAATATATATAGTTCCATAAGTTACTGCATCTAAAACATCTTAGGTTACAACCAACAAAATAAAGGTAAATAGACCTGTGAAGTTGTTCCTTCCAAGCCGAAGTTGCTTGAGCATAGAACAATTTCCGATATCTCTAGGCAGTCTCCCCACAAACATATTGTTGTAGAGAAAGAGCTTTTCGAGCTTTGGTTGATGATGGCACAAATCTTCGGGGAGATGACCATGGATGCTGTTATTCATAAGAACCATGTCTTTCAAGTAAGAGAGATTAAACATTGCATATGGAACTGATCCTGTCAGCCGGTTTGACTCGACAGCGAATCTCTCCAACCTTACTAGCTTACTCAACTCAACTGGAATATCACCTGCAAAATGAGTTTCACAAACATGTAAAGTACCTTTCATAGACATGAAAAAATTATGGAGCCGGCGTACCTTCTAGGTCATTAAAACCAAGATATAACTCCTTAAGCCGAGTCAAGTTGCCCAACTCTCTTGGAATCCTTCCTTCAAATCTGTTGTTAGACAATCCGAGGACTTGGAGCAACTTGCACTTGTATAAATTCGGTGAAACAATTCCAGAGATGTTGTTGAATGAAATTTCAAATAGTTGAATAAGAGGAAGTTGGCCACAGAAATCCATGGGAATAGTGCCAGAAAAATTGTTATTAGCCAGAACAAGCCTTTGAAGGGAAGACATGTTGAAGATTGGAAGTGGTATAGACCCCAAAAGTTGGTTGCCGTTTAGATATAAGACCTGCAGCCGAGAAAGATACCCTATTCCTGCAGGAACTCGCCCACTCAAGTGGTTGTTCATCAAATTAATAGACTTCAATCTCCACAACTTAGCAAGCTCAGGAGGCAAACCACCATGGAGGTTGTTGTTACTGAGGTCTAAACTCACCAGGAAGGACAGATTTCCCACAAGTGGTGAGATTGTACCATTGAGGTTCATGTTTGTGAGCGTGAGAGCCGTAGCTCTCCGGTGGCGTTTGGTGCAAGAAACGCCAATCCAACTGCAGAAATTAGTAGAAGCAGACCAGTTAGTTACCAGTAAGGTGGCCGGAGAAGTTGGTGCTATTTTTTCCTTCAAGCCAAGGAGGGCTTCTTCATCAGCAGCCAAGCACAAACATAAGTTCAAAGAAATGACCAAGAGTTTCAGTACAAGGCTAGCCTTGTGCATATTGATCAAGTTCGCAAAAAAGACAACAATACCCTGGAAAATGCTCGTATTCTGAATCATTGGGATATTTTTTTTTTTCTGGGGGGAATCACTGGGATATGGTGCAGCAAGATCATTACTACATATCCAAGTTGCAGGGACAACGCAATATGCAGGTTCTCTGTTTTGGCAAGGGCCTATTACCTCAGGGATCCTCTAACTTGGCTGACTTATACGAGTTAGTTCTTTGACTTGAACTCAGTTTATGTTGGTCCCTGACTTAGTGACTTTCCAACCTATTATGAGTTAATCCAGCCACCTAATTTACCATAATATGTTACTTTTTTTGTTGATGTTAAGTAGTGTTAGGGACTGCAATGTAGGATAAAATAGATTCTTAAAGCATTTAGAGGATGATTGGTGTTTGCATGAAACACTTTTTTATTTTTTTTCCATGAAATGTATTTTTTGCTTTTTTTTTTTGCCTTAAAACATATTTTTTTTTCTCAAAATTCAAATATGTATTTGTCCATGGGTACTCAGCAACTGGTTAATTGCTTGTCAGAAAAAAAATAAGAAATTTGTTCTTATAAATTTTTTATAGTAATCATAATAATAATGTAAATTATAATAATTATAAGTAGAAATATGGTACAAAACATAATTACTTAATAAATTGTATTTTAAAATTACAAAGAAATGAATATTGATCGATTGCATCCTTAGCTCTCCAACCCAAAGCTCGACCATGAAAACAGAGGACTAATTTAGTGAAAAATTTAAAAAAAATAGCATCAGCTTTAAATAGTGGGAAATCTGTAATTGTAATGAAAAGTATGTCTATACACACAAGTGCCCCTGACTCACATAAGAATTGGCCCGATATATATATGAAAGTTAGAGGAAGGGATGGGAACCCTACTATCACTACGTACCAACACGTCTCCTTGCTCACAACCGTTTACTGACTTAAGTATCGGAGGTTCTTCCATAAGAACACATGCCTTTAGGCCTCTAACCTTGTGATTTGGACACCAAGCTAATCTTTAAGGGTTTCAAGCTTCCCACTCAACTGTTCGGATATCAAGTAGTAACTAAATTAAGAAAGATAAAAAAAAATTGTGTGTTATTTTTACCTTTGTTATTGTACATTTTCACAAAAAAATAAAGAAAGATAAAAAAAAATATTAAAATGATAGTTTATAGGTAATATGATAAAGTAATTTTCTAAATATGAAAATACTATAAAGATATGAGATGGCTCAAAACAACAAATGGTACAAAGAATGTGGAACAAAATGAGTAAGTTTCCTTTCAAGCGAAATTAATACTACCTAGTCTTATTTTCTTTGCTAAATTTGACAACTTTGAATTTAAGTTTGACTTAAATTTATATTATATTATTATTTGATAGAAAAAATTTGAAAAATAATTTTAGAAATTTTAAAATTTTTCATTTTTGTATATAAAAGTTTGCATGTATATACTAAACAATGGAGATAAAAAAAATTATAAACTAATTACTGTAAATATTTAATATTGCAAAAAAATTGAAATGGAAGAGTATTACTATTATCATGTAAATGGAAGAAAATTAGTTGAAATAAATTTTTTATAAAGTATTTTTTGTTAGCTAATTTATCAAGTAAAAATAGAGTTGTTTGAATTGAAGTGAATGATAAAAAAAAAAAATCTTTGCCAGTAGATTGAAAACAACGAAGGAAATGACATAATTAAGTATGGATGGCCTAAATTCAAAGGCTATTGAAATTTTATTTTTTTAGCTTATATTATAAAAAATCATCAATTAGGCCAATTAGATTTTTTTTTTTTTTTTTGCTAGTGCTAATCCATGTTATTTTCCTTATTTTGTATTTCAGCCCCCGAGCCCCTAAACATTCCAATAAAAGTGATTATGCTAAAGGACCAACATTAGTTGCAAGTTAGAAGATTAATATAAACTGAGTTCAAGTTAAGGGGCTAAATTATTTGAGTCTGCCAAGTTAATGAGCCTCTGTGGTGATTAAGGCTTTTGGAAGACTTGAATCACAGGAGGAAGTTTCTTAGTCAACTGGGGCTTCTTCACTAGTATTACTGTTACATCAGTATCCATCACTTCTCCGCCATCCACGGCTTCTTGACTTCTCCAACCAACAAGAAGATTTGAAGCGTAGGAGGAAGTTTCTTCGTCAACGAGGACTTCTCCATTATAATTATATTAGCGTCCACTACTTCTCGAACCAATAGGAAGACACATATTTTTTTGGGGTGTACCCAGAGCATCCACCACCTGCCAGATAAAAACGAGATGCCGTCGAGTATGTTAAAGACATTAATGACAGTAACTCCTAGCCCACAATACTTCCTACTCACCACATGCAAAAATCTTTTGTATCAGATTATTCTCTAGCCTGTGATGTATTTATTTTGGAACAAAAGTCTTATCTCATCTGTTTACTTATAAATAAAGCAATCACCTCAAGAGGTTTCATGTGAGGCAAATTAATTTCTTGTTTATATCAGTTTTCTTTCATGGTATCAGAGCCTTGTTAAGACCAAATGTCTATCATGGCTGGTGCTAACCTTATGGCTTCCTCTTCCTCCTTCTCGTCAACTCTTTCCTTCAATCCACATTCATTTTTGCCGGCACCATCGATGAACCTTGGGCATCTTCTGAGTGTCCGTCTCACGAGAGACAACTATTTACTCTAGAAGGCACAGTTCCTTCCCTATCTCCAAGGACAACGCCTCATCGGCTATATAGATGGTACCCTAGTGTGCCCGCCGAAAATGATTGTAGAAGAAGGAACCAGTGACTGCTCATCAGGTGCAGCACAAACCACTCTGATTGAGAACCCGACATATCAACTCTGGTTCCAACAGGACCAAATGGTCCTCAAAGCATTGCTATCTTCTCTTTCTAAAGAAATTCTTGGTCATGTTGTGTTCATGACCACAGCTAGAGAAGCTTGGCTTGTTTTTAAGCGAATGTTCGCTTCACAATCTCAAGCCCGGGTTATGCAAATCAGGCTTCAACTCTCAACCATGCAAAAGAATGACCTTACAGTTGCTGAATATTTCCAGCGCACCAAAATGCTTGCAGACACCTTGGCAGCCACTGGGCAACCCCTTCAAGAATACGAGGTGGTGTCATACCTTCTTGCTGGCCTTGGTTCTGAGTATGATCCTCTTGTTACTGCCGTCACAACCAATTCTAATCCCATTGCCCTAAATGATCTATATGGATATCTTTTGAGCTATGAAATGCGTTTGGAACACAACAATGTAGTAGTACAAAATAAAGCAGCGTCCTCTATAACAAGTTCCTCTGTGAACGTTGCAACACGAAACAATAATTCATTCGATCGTGGTGGTGGAAGAAACACCAACCAAAGAGGAGGAAGAGGCCGAGGTCGGGGAAGAAATAACCAAAGAGATTCAAGTCACACTGGACCTAAGAAACTTGTCAGGTATGCAATAAGCCAAGTCACTCGGCCATATTGTGTTTTCACAGATTCGATCATTCTTACCAAGCAGAGCCTAGTCACTTTGCTAGAGTGGCCTCTACTCCTTCCTATCAGCTAGATCCCAATTAGTACACAGACTCGGGTACTAATGACCACATTACTACCGACCTAAATAATCTCACCATTACTGAAAAGTACAATGGCATAGAACAAGTGCAAGTGGGAAATGGAGCAGGTCTGTTAATTGATCATATTGGTTATTCAAAAATCTCTACTACTCACTCCTCTCTAAAACTCAACAATGTTCTGCATGTTCCTCAAATGAAAAAGAATCTTATATCTGTTAGTAAGCTTACACGTGATAACGATGTTTTTGTTGATTTCATCTAGATTGTTTCTTTGTCAAGGATCAGGTTACGAGGACAAAGCTTCTTCAAAGAACATGTGAGAATGAGTTATACCTCCTGCCAAGCTCTAACATGATGGCACAAACTCCTTCAGCCCTTGTTGGTGAACGAACTAGTCTTGATCAGTGGCACAAGAGGCTTGGTCATCCTTTCTCTACCACTGTCTCCAAAGTAGTTAACAGTAATAAGCTTCCATATGAAAAGCATTCTTCAATTATTATTTGTGGTGCTTGTCAAGAATCTAAGAGCCATCAACTACCATTTGATCGTTCTATTCATATATCAAAAGAACCATTGGATCTTGTGTTTTCAGATGTATTGGGACCTGCACCTATTTTAGTCAATGGATTTCATTATTACATCAGCTTTATTGATAATTTTAGCAAATTTGTGTGGTCGGTTTCCCTTGGCTTGCAAAGCTGACATTGAGAAAATCTTTCTTCTATGGCAAACATATGTTGAACGATTATTAGACAGGAAAATCAAAAGAGTTCAGGCAGATTGGGGATGAGAATATAAAAAACTCAACTCATATTTTTTATCCAATGGCATTGAGCATAGGGTGGTTTGCCTTCATACCCATCACCAAAATGGTGCCGTTGAACACAAGTATTGCCACATCGTCGAAACTGGTATGACACTCCTAACTCATGCCTTCATGCCTCTCAAGTTTTGGGATGATGCATTTCAAACTGCTTGTTACTTGATCAATCGATTACCTAGCCCAGTCACTAATAATATCTCTCCCATGGAAAGATTATTTAGAGTTAGACCTAACTACAGTTACTACACCTTTCTAAAGGTATTTGGCTGTGCATGTTGGCCTTACCTCCAGCCATACAACTCAAGAAAATTGGAGTTTCGCTCTCAACAGCGTGTTTTTCTAGTGTATAGCAACAAACACAAAGGCTATAAGTGCCTCTATGTGCCTTCCGGTAGAGTTTATATTTCCAGGCATGTTGTTTTTTATGAAACAGTGTTCTTCTCTTACTATTCTACTGACTCATATACAAAAGCCAGATCTGAGCCAACACCAATATTTCTTCCATCTGTTTCTTCACCACAATCCACAGGGCTTCCAATTGCTGCCAATGAACCAGCATAGCCGTCATCCTCGAAATAAGCTGCACTTGCTTCTCCTACGATAAATCAGACAACAGGCGCATCATCTGGGTCCTCCGTGACCAAACAACCAGCCTTGAATCATCATTCTATAAGAAACGAGATTACAAGATAAATACATCACAGGCTAGAGAATAATTTGATACACAAAGGATATTTACACATGGTGACTAGGAAATATTGTGGGCTAGGACTTACTGTCATTAACATCTTTAACATGCAGACCAACCAGCTGCCTCAAATAATGATGATACTGAACCAACCAGCTTCTCTCAGGCAGCAAGATCCCGTCCTTGGCAAGAGGCTATGAATTCTAAATTTGAGGCCCTCATTCTCAATGGCACCTGGACATTGGTTCCATAAACAAAGGATATGAATCTCATTGATTGTAAGTGTGTGTTTAAACTTAAGAGGTGAGCAGATGGAAGCATAAAATGCCACAAAGCCTGACCTGTGGCTAAAGGTTTAAAATAGCAACATGGGATTGATTACACTGAAACCTTCAGCCCGGTGGTCAAACCCACTACAATTCGCACCGCCCTATCCTTGGCAGTTTCTAAGAATTGGCAGATTCGACAATTAGCTGTCCAAAATGCATTTTTACATGGCTTCCTTTTTGAAGACGTGTACATGAAGCAAAAACCTGGTTTTGCTCATTCTCAGTTTCCACACCATGTCTGTCATTTAAGGAAAGCTATATATAGCCTCAAACAGGCCCCAAGAACTTGGTTTTCTCGTCTCAGCTCTCACTTAATTGAGCATGGCTTCACTTGCTCAAAGGCTGATAGCTCGTTATTTATATTCAAACAAAGGGACATAATCTTATATATGTTGATTTATGTTGATGACATTCTTCTTACAGGCAACTCTACATCAACCATTGACAAAATAATTCGATCCCTTCAAGGCGTGTTTCCTGTCAAAGACCTTGGACAGTTGAGCTATTTTCTGGGAGTAGAGGTAGTTTATGATAAAAGTAGACTGGTGCTTTCACAACATAAGTACATTATGGAACTCCTAAATAAGACAAACATGATCCACGCCAAGCCTATGATGACACCCATGTCTACTACCAAAATATTGTCTCAAACCATTGGCAAACTGTTATCAAATGTTGCTCTCTACCGAAGTACTATTGGAGCACTCCAATATATAACCCTCACTCAAGCTAATATTGCTTATGCCGTGAACAAGATATGTCAGTTCATGCATGCTCCTACTGTAACACATTAGACAACTGTTAAAAGAATTCTTCAATAACTGAAGTACACTGTCACCCTTGGTCTTCGCATCAACAGATCATCACCTACACTCCTTAGTGCTTTTTTAGATACAGATTGGGCTAGTTGTCCAAATGATCGATGTTCTACAAGCAGCTACACAGTGTTCCTTGGTTCTAATCTGGTGTCCTGGAGCTCACAAAAACAAACTATTGTTTCCCATTCTAGTACAGAAACTGAGTACCATGCCTTGGCCAATACTACTGCTGATCTAATCTAGATACAAACTTTTCTGTCTGAACTTGGGTTTTATTTACGGCATCCTCTAGTTTTACGGTGTGACAATATTGGAGCAACATATCTCACAGCTAATCTAGTTTTCCGTGCACGCACCAAGCACATTGAAGTAGACTTTCACTTTGTTAGAGAAAAGGTTGCTCAAAAGGACCTTGATTTTTGGTTGACATTCTCACAAAACCATTGCCGGTCCAATAGTTTCAACGTCTTCAAACCAATCTCAATGTTCTTCCCTGCCCTTTGAGATTGCAAGGGCATGTTAAAGACGTTAATTCAAAAAGTTTCACCCCTGGCGGAAACTTTCCTACCACTTCAAGCCCAAAATCTGATCTTGGCACCGGAGAGTCGCAACGCGGTTCTGGTGGTTCTGGCCCTCATCGCCACGGTTACCTACCAAGCCGTGCTGAGCCCCCCAGGATGCGTTTGGCAAGGTGATCCCACGCTTCGTTTTCAAGTAAGCTCGAACGGCGGCAATGCGACAAGCAGCCTGTCGTCCGGAGCGCTGGGCTTGGTTGGCCAAACCGTGATGCGAGCGTTCCCGCGGTACCTATTTTTCGTGTTCAACACGGCAGCATTTTGCCTGCCGATGTCATTCATTTGTAGTCTGCTCCCGCAAGGCCAGATTTTTTCTTTTCTAGCAACGGTGCCTCTGTTTCTCTGTTACATGATGTCGTCGTATGTGATCGGTTACAGATCCTTCGGATGGTGGATTTTCATGGCCTACTTCGTGCTTCAGCCGATAGGTGCCAATGTGTTGCAGCTCTTTAGTAGTGCACAAAAACTTCCTAATCGTGTTCCATTGTTTTAGGATAGATTAGTTTCTTGTTTACCGAGTCAATTAAGTATGTTCTAATTATTGATTATTCAGTTTAGATTCACTAGGTTAGTGGTTTAATTTTTTACTTAAAATCAAGAGTCTCTGTTACTTTCTAAGCCTATATATTGGGCTATTGATGTTACTTTTCAACACTGCAGTAGGAAATAAAAAAGTCAAGCGTCAGTATTTTTGCATTGCAGCAAACAAAAGCTTCTGTCGTGGCCCACCTCCTTTTTGGCCTTTTTTACTTTTCCAACAGCAGCTCCTTTGTAATGGGGAATTCGAACGAGATGCGTTCAGGCTATTGGCTGGATGACGTATATGTGTTGTCTATGCTTAAATATATTCAAATTCTTGTGTAACGGGCCCCTACTTTGTTAATTAAGGAATATACAAATTTTTCATCTTTATTACATTTATATTGAAAAAATTTTCAAAAATTTATGATATCAAAACTAAAACTAATTAAGTCATAAAAAGTTATTGATATTTTTTCTGAAAAATTTCAAAGTTATTGATAACTAATTTGATTTGGGATTTATGCACAAACTAAGGTCTTAACTGTTAGCAATTCTATTTCAGTGAAGGGGAACATTTTATTTAGATTTTTGTTCAATCCGCATACAAAAAGAGAAACGGTAAACTGCATAAAATTTTTTAAGCATTTTAAGAGTTATATATTATTTTAAGATTTCAAAACATACAACTTCTTATTTTTTCCATTAATTTTTTATCTGTCATGACATTTTTGGTCCTAGATTGTAACATTATTAATAACATATATAATCACAATTTATAACATTTATAGTGTATTGGTAACCAAAAAATAAAATATTCAATTAGAAATCTGGTACAAGAGCCAAACATTTGGGAAATTTGATATTTTTCCACCATATGACTTGTATTTTTTTTTTCCTCCTTCCCTTTAGTATCCCGATCGTAATTGTACCTCCAATAAATATACAACACCAAGTTTAGGTCTCATTAGAAAAACAAAATAGCATATAACATTAATAAAGTATAAAAGTCTTTACACGTTCTTCATCAAAATTAAATTTTTAATAAATTTACAAAAAAATACACAATAGGCATAAACAAAAAACAAACAAAGAAAATAAAACACACAACACTATAGATATAAAAAAGCACAACTTAATGTTAAATATGCCCTTTTTTATTTGAAATAATATATAGTACTATATTTTATCCAAGTTTGAAAAAAAAACAAAGAAATTTGACATATAAAAAATAGGATAAACTTTTTAGATAGTCCCTAACCTTTAATTTATGCTTACATGTCATCTTTACCTATTCAGTATTCTATTTTGGTTTTAAATTTTTTAAAATATTTTATATTAGTCCCCAACTAGATGAAAATCTATTAATTCAGAGTAATTCGTCTATGTAACATCAATTTTTTGAAATTATTTTAAATCATCATTTGATAATTTCTCTCTAAGAAATTTGAACTCGACAACAATTTTTTTAATTACAATTAAAGAAAATTTTTCTTTCTTAATTTTCTCACATAGATCAAATAGTTATTTTGCACAATGAATATATTTATTAGGGTAAACTCCACCTATCATCCATAAGCTATATCTCATGATGCTTAATTATCTCTAAACTATCAAATGTTGCGCCAATCAACCTCAAACTATTTAATTATTACTGACTCGTTCTGCCGTAAATCATAACCATTAAAATGGATAAAAAAAAGTGACATGGCTAATGATGTATATATCTTTGAAAGCTAAAGTGGCTGCTGATATGGGCATATCCTGTAAAATAGAAAATAATTAATGACTTAGATGAACAAAATAAAAAACATCAGGGTTTAAACAAGAAAGAGGCAAAACTGCAGCTTTAACCCCCATCTTTTTTGCTACCCTTTCTAGAAACCCTAAACTTTGCTCATCAGCTGCTGCCATCTTAATGTTTCCTCACCGTCCTCCAGCCTCAATGGCACCATCAACCACCACCTCCCCTGCTTCATTGACTATAAGTTCCCTCCCAAATCCAGTCCCCATAACTACATCTTCTCCTTTGACACACCGTCGAGCCCTCCCACAATCTCTGGTTCCGCCTCTTCTCTCGATTATACACTACTACCTTTAGGGGTGTAAGCAAATGACCTCAACCTGAAACTTGATTTGAAATATCTGGTTAGGATAAGCTAGGAATAAGGAAATGTATCATTTTGGTTAACTTGAACCTAACCCGATATAATGAAGAAAAAAATATGTTGGTTCGAGTCCAACCCTAAATCCCTATCCTAGCCCATCTCGAAGCCACAAAATCCTTCAATCCCTAACCCAACTCATCTCAGCCAAACCTTAAACTACTCCATACCCATAAAAAACCCTAGCCTAACCCAATTCCCTAACCATATTTAATTCACTAACCTAATTGGCTAAAGCTAGTAAGGAGTAACCTCGCAGCCTTCCATCTAAGTCTCATTTCTCACCTCACCTTCTTCTTTTGCTTTGTTTGAGTCTCTCTATCTTCTTCTACCTCTTTTCTGAATCCCCCTTGCCTCGCCTCTTATTCACAACACCACTTTGTCCTCATGCTGTAATCGCTTGCCTCTTCTTCGTGTCACCTCCTTCGCCACGCCTCACTTCGTTTTGCCCTCACACCGCTGTCACTTGCCCTACCTCACCAAGATGCGGCCTGACCACCAACAACCTTATCGCCATGCTGTTAATTTCCCTTAGTTGCCCCATGCTCACCACCAAGATAAACATGAGAATAAAGACTCAAGTTCAATCGATCTAACCCGACCATAATCCATTTTTTTTGTTAGGGTCATTTCGGGTTGTATCCCGTTTCAGTTCAAGTTCAGGCCATGAAATAGTAGTTGTGAGTGAGCTAAAACAAGTCGGGTTTTGACCCAAACTGTAAAGGCTCTCCTAGTATTTCCTCTACATTAAATGTCGAGGTAAGTGAATCCCAAGTATTTTCCCTCAAATAAGTAGTATTAAGCAAAGATAGCAAGCTAGTTAAGGTTAAATTGAGTTCCAAAGGGGTAATTGGCACCTAAGGGGCAAAAAGGGCAAAATGGTAATTTTGGCCCAAGTCAGTGGCATGACCTTAATTTTGGTAAAATTAGGTCCATGCAAGTGTTTTGAGCTAGTTAAGTTAAGACCATAGGTATTTATAGCCATTTGAACCAAAAGCTTAAGTTAAGGGTGAAAATGCACTAAGTAAGAACTTAAGCTATTATGTTTTATAATGGCTTAGGTGACTTAAGGGCAGTGTGTTTGGGTAAGAATAACCTTTCTTTGGGACCAAGGAGTGATAGAAATGGGAGTGTTTAAGTGGCCTAACTGTATCAAAATAAAGTTTGAGGGCCAAAGTGACAAGAGGAAGAAGTTGGGCTAAGTTGTTATAAATGGAGGAGATGACACTATTCATCATCTCCCCCATTAGCCATTTTCGTAGCTCTTCTTTCTCCCTTGCTTTCTACCCCCCAAACCTCCCAAATCACTCAAGTTTTCGTGGAATTCGAAGGTCCCGAAGCAATCCCAACAAGGCCTTAGCTCGTTTTTGATGGAATTGGTGCATTCGGAGTTGTTTTTGCAAGTTTTGGTTCAAACCAAAAGGTAAACGTATTTGATCCTTATGGGTTAGTTTTAAGGTTGTTAAATGGTTAGAAATGGTCTTAACTTCATGCTATTGGTGTCCAATTTGGTTGATTTCAAGCTTGGAACTCAAGGGAACCCATTGGAGCTTGGAGGTGCTCATAGCTTGTTCTTGCTTTCAAGATGATTTGAGGTAAGGGATTTAAGTTAATTAAGCTCAAATAATGCATAGAAATGTAGTCTTTTGGGTGGGAATGAGTTAGAAACAAGACCCAAGTGATTTGAGTTTGGGATGAGAAAGTTTGAGTAGTTTTCGTGCAAGGTCGCACGCTGTTGCGCAACGCTGGGAAGCGTTGGCGACGCGTCGCCAGTGTCGACGCCATATTGGCGACGCGAGTTGGTGACGCATCGCCAAGAAATGCAAAATTTCTCCGAACGCTGATGCCTGTGGCGACGCGTCGCCAACGGCGCCGCCAAGGCATTTTGCCCTTAAGCTCCGGGCATCCTAAGAGTGTCTGAAACTCTCGGTTTCCATCCCTAGGCAAAGTTAAGACGTTCCGTAGCGTCGGTTGGGTCTAGAACTCATTCCTAAGTCGGGAATTATGCATTATTTAGGTAGTAGCTAAGTGGTGTGGTTAAGGAAGGGTAAGTAATGGTGGCTAAGGAAGTTAAAGTGCTTCAATTCTCAAGTGAGCACTAAGGGGATTAAGTCGGGTTTCAGACTCTTCGTTGGCCGAGTAGAATGTCATAAACCTATGGTCAATGAAAAGGAAACCTAAGAGAATCCCAACCAAACTTTATAGTTTGGTAAGTAAGCCACTAAGGGGCCCTAAGCTAAGCTTCAAAAGCTTGGTAAGTTGAACCACATAAGGTAGCTACTCTGCACAATAAGTTAAGGGAAGAGACGGGTAAGGAGTGAGTAAGTGGAAACTTACTCTAAGTAGCTCGTCAAGGCGGGTAAGGTTGAGTAAGCAAGGTCTTACTCTAAGGTGCCCGTAAGAGGACTTCAAGGGGTTAGTAGTTAAGTGCTAGCATAGGATACGAGGGCCAGTATCCAAGTACCCCAGTCGTAAGAGCTCACGACAAGTCCAGCACCTACGGGTGTAAGGAAGTCCTAAGTGCATTTGCATGTGCATAACTCATTCATCCATCCATCCATCCATCACTTGCATTGTTTGTTGTTTATTTTCTTGCTTCTGGTTATCTTGTTGATTGCTTGTTTTGTTTTGTATGCTGTCTATTTATATGCTTGTTGTGCTTTGTATGCATGCATTGCTTTTCCCTGCAGGTACTAATCCCTTACTGAGTACTTTGGAGTACTCACCCCTTAAGTGTTGTGCAGGTTTAAGCAGTTTTGTTTGGGCTTAACAGTTGGTAAGGGGCAGCTGTTAAAGCTAAGTTTTATTGGTTCAAAGGTATTCTCTAAGTAGGAAACTCCATGTTTTCTAAGTTACTTATGGCATAAGTAAGTACTGACCAAAGTGTTTGCCTTACAGTTGAGGCTAAGTGAGTACAAGGAAAGTGTGGCTCATCACTTGAAGCTAGCTTGCTTGGGTGAAGAGCTAAGGATGGATCTTAGTAGTTAGGAGATGCTTCTTTTAGTATGTATGGTAATTTCATACATAGATTGCCTATACTAATGACCATTGGTGTGTATAACACTAGAGTTACATTTGGGTGCATATAAGTTGGAAATGTATGCACATAGTTGTTACTTGAAGTTAAAGCAACTAAAGATTTATGTCTTGGCTTATTTGATTTATGTTTTCAGTAATTGCCGCGGCACTATTTTCAATGAAGTTTTAATTTAATTATTATTGCATAGCCAGGACAACGCATGCATATTTCTTATGCAGGGTAGGCTAAGTAACTAGTTGCACGTAATGATTTAAGGTATTTTACAAGTAATAACTAGCCAACTGTAACTTAAGTGGGATCATAGTTCCCTAGAGCCTACCAGTGTTAGCAATTCAGGGCACTGGGGCCCTGTTCCGCCACAGTTTGGTATCAGAGCAGGCCAATGGTCTTAGTAGAGGCAATAAGTCACTAAGATCCAAGTGTGTCCTTGTGCTAAGTATGGTTAGTACTGCTTATAAGTATTCTTGGAGTTGTTGTCTGGCTTTGGTTGCAGGTATATGGGCGGATACCCGGTAAGGTTCTGAAATTGAGGCAAGGGACAAAGCAAAGGTCGAAGTGGTTCTATGGAATTAGCCATAGGAAGGTGGTGATTTCGTTGTACAGTTTTAATAGCACCATGGCGTGAGTAGCCCAAGAAGCGTGTTTGAATCTTTAAGGAGCGGAGATCATGGTTCATGTCTAAGGGGTAAGGGTTGAAGTGTGCTAAGGCCTACCAGTACACTGAGACCAAGAGAGGAATCCCCACCCTAAGGGCATGACCAAGGTCAAGGAAATATGCACATATATGTGGAGTAATAAACCATGGGGTAAGGGCTACGGTGTACTAGCATCATGTGTGCACCGGGGCCAAGAGAGTAACATCTCGACCCCAAGGTAAGTTGAGGCCAAAGGAAAGCTCATGAAAGTGTTAGTTCATGTGGAGTCCATGGAACCCAAGGAAGAACAACACAAGTCAGAAGTGAAGCTATGAGTAAAGTGCATGGGATTAAGGGAGACAAAGTACGAAGGCCCTGAATATTTTCAAGGCCGGAGCCTGAGCAAGGCTACAGTGAAGAATGCCTCAATCACCGGGGAAGCACCGCCAGTACTCATAGGCAATCAAGCAGATTTGTTTAGACCAATTGATTGGTCAAGGAGCTGACAACAAAGAAAGAGGTACCTTTAAGTTTACAGCATAGTAGTAAGTAGTTTTCTTGTTTAAACTGCTATGTCTGTGGTTGTGACTAGCCTGCCTAGAAAATTGAGATTGTGGTGAAGTGTGGGTATTTGAACCCATAAGGGCCTGTGAAGGGCAAGTTTTGTTTAGACCCTTAAAGTAGTTAAGGTTTTACCTAGAAGCTTAAGGGTAGCATTAGTGCAGTGAGTTGTGGTTGCGGTTTGTTGGTTAGTGTGCATTGCTTAGGAATAGGATCGGTCAAAGGGCATAAGGGCTGATTTAACTGTGCCGGTCATAAGTGACCCTTAGAGGTATTCTAAGGGCAAGGGTGGCTTGCATAGGAGAGTCAGTAAGTCGTGCCACGGGTTGAGCCTTAAGTTGATCAAACTTGTACCTATGGTGTAAGGAGTGTTTTATGCACTATAGGGACAGTTTAAGGAAGGACAACTCTTAGACGGTTATGACTGGTCCCATTTCTGAGAAGTGTCGTGCACTAGTTACAAAGGGTCACCAAGTAAAGCGAGATTGGATTCTCCAAGTACTCGCAACTAAGGTAAGAAGGGCTTTTAAAGCCAAGAGTTAACTTTAGGAACCTAAAGTTGTGAATGAAGAAGAGCAAGTGGTACCCTAAGGACTCGCAGTTTTTGTGAGGAGTTGGTTACTTGAAGGTTGAGAAGGATAACCTGCGGGTTTCAAACTGTGAAGTTGTCTTTAAGGGTGCGGTTCCTTTAAGAGGGGAGTCCATTGAAATTTGGTAAGTTGGTAGAGGTTCAAGAGGTAACCTGAGCCTTAAAGACCGAAGGAGTAACATTTGGATCCCTAAGGAGCTATAACCCAGAATAGGAGTGTAAGACGGAACCATGAAAGCACCATTAGCCAAATGGCTTTAAGGACGACTTAAGTGAGTAAAAAGAAATTGTCCTAAGTGGTTTTAGAACCCAGACCTATAGTTGATAAGAACGAACTCCATGTAGTAGATTTATGCGTAGTATTTTTGTTATGGTCTTAGTTGACCTAAGGCTGCTCAAGAAGAGAAAAGGTGAATTGAGCAGTGTTCTTGAGTGTCTAGGAGTTCATTCATCCTAGATAGTGGACATTGTTTGTGAGTTTGAAGAACTAAGAAAATTTAAAGCCAAAGGGCTAAGAGTGCGAACCTAAGTTAATCTGAAGGTTCGTAAGAGAAAGGACCCTAAGGTCCGAAGTGTACTCCACTATCGAAGGGTATTGAGTAATTCAGGAAATTTTGAGCATTGGTGTAGTTGGGTGTGAATGCCGACTTAAAGTCTTAAGCATAAAGAGGCTCAAGATGGAGTTAAATGTAAGTAGAGGTAATATCCTCATTAGTGGATTCAAGGCAACCGAAGTTAAGGTTGTTGGAAAAATTTAGTGAACTCACCAAGCCTAAGAAGTTTATGGGATTCTTTCCTTAAGGGGTAAGAAGTTACCTAAGTAGTTTAAGAGTCTAGGTGTGGTCAGCTAATGACTAAGAGAGACTCTTGAACAAGTAGGTAGCTAAGAAAAGAACCAAAAACCCCAAGGTAAGGTTTTTGAAGCTAAGGTAGTTGGAACTACCTATTGAGTCCCAAAGTTGAGTTACTAATTAATGACCTTGAATCACTGAGAGCCCATGAGAATGAGTCATACTGAAAACTCTAGTAAATTTTAGAGTTCAAAGAGACTTGAAGTGCTTAAGTGAATTATGGGCCGAAAGGGTGCCAAGTAAAACTTCCTTAGGCATAAGGAGGTTGTGGGCCTCAGTTAAGCCTAAGGGTGCACACACTATGGGCTATGGGTGTGTAAATCACACTAAGTAGTCATGGTGGTTAGTGCATAAGGATGGGCTAGTGAGGTAATGACCTAAGAATGTGCCTAGGTATAAGGAAGTAAGGTATGGGTACCAAAGTGGCCTCAAGTAAGGCATAAGAGTTATAAGTCTCTTTCAAACACAATTTTGTGTTGGGAGCACTCATGGGTAGTAGTTGGGTTGTGTTAACCCAATGGGTTTAGGGTGTTAAGAAAGACCCCTTTGGATTCCATAAGAAACCAAGATAAGCATGAAGGCAAGTGTCAAATGCTAAGTTGGAATCAAGCAAACTGAGATTTCAAGGAAGACCAAGGGTGTGGCATAAGTTGTGGGACACCATGTGTACCTAAGAGTAAGAGCTAAGAGAGGACCAGGAAAGGTTGAATTTCAAGAGTCCCAAGGGCTTCCTAAGGAAGTTGAGAAGTGCCGTGGAGCCTAAGAGAATTCAATGCCAAGTGTACACCTAAAGTGGCGAAGTAATCAAGCTAAGGCCTAAGGGTCACGGTAGTAATACATTGGGGGCAGTATGGGGTATTTAAGGCACCTAAGTAAGTTAATTAGTGGTGCTAAGTCTGGTCTTTAGTAATTTGAAGAGACCTAAGAAAAGGTTATTATGCCCTAGATTACCCCATCGTCAAAGAAGGCCAAGTTGTTAAAGACTGACCCCTAGGTATTAAAGAGTGAAAAGCATGCTAGCGGTGTCTTAAGAATTAAGGGCCAAGAAATGGCTAGGTGACTAAAAGTGTAGTCAAGGACACAAGCATGTTAGTGATTACCTAGAGGAGTCAAGTGTAAAGAGGTTGGGTAGTTTGTAAAACACCCAAAGACACCCAAAGAATGTAAAGTTTTTGTGAAGTAAAGTGCCTATACCATGGCAAGGGTGTAAGTGTTGCTAAGTTGTTTTGTGCCTAAAGTGGCCAAGGAACCCTAAGGTAGTAAGTGTAAGTAGCTACCTAAGAAAGTTAAGGGTAAGTCGCCACAAAAGGTACTGTATTTAAGGTGCATCAAGATTAAAAATATACCAAAGTTTGGCTAGAGTGCCTAAGTTGGGTGTAAGAGTTGCCAAGTCAAGACATATCCTAAGCACTAAGTGGCTATAAAAAGGATGATGTACCCAAAGCAGCTTGAATATTTAAGATGGGTGCAAGTACTGCCAAGTTAAATTATGCAAAAGTGCTAAGTGGTGGCAACTAAGAAACACCTAAGTAGGGCTAGAAAGCCTAAGTAAAGTGTAAGTCTGTGGTAAGTTCCACCAAGGGTAATGCTTCGGGTAGAAGACTAAGTACTCCCGTAGGTAAACCATTGGGAACAAAGGCCTAAAGGGGAGCAAGTTAGCTTTAAGTTGCATAGGCTTAAGCGAAATTTAAGAGTATGAGGGTTACGCCTTGTGAACCAAGGTAAAGTGTCCATCTCTTAAGTAGTATCTTAAGAAGTTTCTTGACCAAGAAGTCAAAAAGCTAAGAACTTGGAATAGCTCATGGTTAAGAAGCTATGGGCAACCATAGTAAGGAAAGGACCATGAGTAAGATAACTGAGCACTTTGTAAGAGGATTAACATCTAAGTGTTGTGCTCGGTTAAGAATAAAATTTGGAGGACCAAATTTCTTAAGGTGGGGAGAATGTAAAGGCTCTCCTAGTATTTCCTCTACATTAAATGTCGAGGTAAGTGAATCCCAAGTATTTCTTCCCCTCAAATAAGTAGTATTAAGCGAGGAAAGCAAGCTAGTTAAGGTTAAATTGAGTTCCAAAGGGTAATTGGCACCTAAGGGGCAAAAAGGGCAAAATGGTAATTTTGGCCCAAGTCAGTGGCATGACCGTAATTTTGGTAAAATTAGGTCCATGCAAGTGTTTTGAGCTAGTTAAGTTAAGACCATAGGTATTTATAGCCATTTGAACCAAAAGCTTAAGTTAAGGGTGAAAAAAATGCACTAAGTAAAAATTTAAGCTATTATGTCTTATAATGGCTTAGGTGACTCAAGGGCAGAGTATTTGGGTAAGAAAAATCTTTCTTTGGGACCAAGGAGTGATGGTGTAGGGAGTGTTTAAGTGGCCTAAGTGATACAAAATTAAGTTTAAGGGCCAAGGTGACAAGTGGAAGAAAGTTGGGCTAAGTTGGTTATAAATGGAGGAGATGACACTATTCATCATCTCCCCCATTTGCCATTTTCGTAGCTCTCCTTCCTCCCTTGCGTTCTACCCCTAAACCTCCCAAAATCACTCAAGTTTCCATGGAAATTGAAGGTCCCGAAGCTATCCCAACAAGCCCTTAGCTCATTTTTAATGGAATTGGTGCATTTGGAGTTGTTCTTGCAAGTTTTTGGTTCAAACCCAAAGGTAAACGTATTTGATCCTTATGGGTTAGTTTTAAGCTTGTTAAATGGTTAGAAATGGTCTTAACTTCATGCTCTTGGTGTCCAATTTGGTTGATTTCAAGCTTGGAACTCAAAGGAAGTCATTGGAGCTCGGATGTGCTCATTGCTTGTTTCTTGCTTTCAAGATGATTTGAGGTAAGGGATTTAAGTTAATTAAGCTCAAATAATGCATAGAAATGTAGTGTTATGTGTGGGAATGAAGTAGAAACAAGACCCATGTGATTTGAGCTTGGGATGAGAAAGTTTGAGCAGTTTTCGTGCAAGATCGCACGCTGTCGCGCAATGCTGGAAAGGCATTGGCGACGCGTCGCCAGTAGCGACACCATTTGGCGACGCGTTGGCGACGCGAGTTGGTGACGCGTCACCGAGAAATGCAAAAATTTCTCCGATTGTCAATGCCTTTGGCGACGCGTCGCCAACGGCGCCGCCAAGGCATTTTGCCCCCAAGCTCCGGGCATCCTAAGAGTGTCTCAAACTCTCGGTTTTCATCCCTAGGCTAATTTAAGATGTTCCATAGCCTTAATTGGGTCTAGAACTCATTCCTAAGTTGGGAATTATGCATTATTTAGGTGGTAGCTAAGTGGTGTGGTTAAGGAAGGGTAAGTAATGGTGGCTAAGGAAGTTAAAGTGCTTTAGTTCCCAAGTGAGCACTAAGGGGATTAAGTCGGGTTTCAGACTCTTTGTTGGCCGAGTGGAATGTCATAAACCTTTGGTCAATAAAAAGGAAACCTAAGAGAATCCCAACCAAACTTTATGGTTTGGTAAGTAAGCCACTAAGGGGCCCTAAGCTAAGCTCGAAAAGCTTGGTAAGTTGAACCACATAAGGCAGCTACCCTGCACAATAAGTTAAGGGAAGAGACGGGTAAGGAGTGAGTAAGTGGTGACTTACTCTAAGTAGCTCGTCAAGGCGGGTAAGGTTTGAGTAAGTGATGACTTACTCTAAGGCGCCCGTAAGAGGACTTCATGGGGTTAGTTAAGTGCTAGCATAGGATACGAGGGCCAGTATCCAAGTACCCCAGTCGTAAGAGCTCACGGCAAGTCTAGCACCTACGGGTGTAAGGAAGTCCTAAGTACATTTGCATGTGCATATTTCATCCATCCATCCATCCATCCATCATTTGCATTGGTTGTTGTTTTATTCTTGCTTCTGGTTGCATTGTTGACTGCTTGTTTTGTTTTGGATGCTATATATATATACATGTTGTGCTTTGCATGTTTGCATTGTTTTTCCCTGCAGGTACTAAATCCCTTACTGAGTACTTTAAAGTACTCACCCCTTTAAGTGTTGTGCAGGTTTAAGTGGACTAGTCGGGCCTAACAGTTGGTAAGGGGCAGCTGTTAAGGCTAGGTTTTATTGGTTCAAAGGTATTCTCTAAGTAGGAAACTCCAAGTTTCTAAGTTACTTATGGCATAAGCTAGTACTGACCAAAGTGTTTGCCTTACAGTTTGAGGCTAAGTGAGTACAAGGAAAGTATGGCTCATCACTTGAAGCTAGCTTGCTTGGGTGAAGAGCTAAGGATGGATCTTAGTAGTTATGATATGCTTCTTTAATATGTATGGTAATTTCATACATAGATCGCCTCTACTAGTGCCCATTGGTGTGTATAACACCAGGGTTACTTTTGGGTACATATAAGTTAGAAATGTATGCACAAAGTTGTTACTTGAAGTTAAAGCAACTAAAGATTTATGTCTTGGCTTATTTGATTTATGTTTTCAGTAATTGCCGCGGCACTATTTTCAATGAAGTTTTAATTTAATTATTATTGCATAGCCAGGACAACGCATGCATATTTCTTATGCAGGGTAGGCTAAGTAACTAGTTGCACGTAATGATTTAAGGTATTTTACGAGTAATAACTAGCCAATTGTAACTTAAGTGGGATCATAGTTCCCTAGAGCCTACCAGTGTTAGCAATTCAGGGCGCTGGGGCCCTGTTCCGCCACACAAACCCAACCCAAAACTTAAACTTTTCACCCCTAGCTGCTTTTCTTCACCAGTAAATGCTAATCTGATTCATTGTTTTCTCATGCAACGAAGCCAATTCGGCCCACCATGTGGCAGCCCGCCTTTGTCGGGATGGGAATTTTAGCAATCTAAAACTAGCTAGCTAATGGCGATTCAACTTTTATTCGGCTGGGAAAAGCAGATAGTGGTGAAGTGGGAACTAATGGCTTCAATGCAAATGCAGAGCAAGCTAAATGCGACAGTGAATATGAGTGGGCTGAACGTGGAGGAGATGATGATGCTAAACCTACTACGGGTGGTCATGAAGGTGCCTAATTCGACCCGAACCTAAATTGTAGTTGAATAAATATGTCATCAAACTCTCGCTTAGTCCCTGAGTTTTTAATTTTGTTCATCTAATTCACTAGTTATTTTTTGCTTTGCAAGATATGCCCACATCAACAGCCACACAAGGTTTCAAAACCACATCATCAACCATGTCACTTTTCCATCCATCCTTAATAGCTGTGATGGACGGCAAGATAAGATAATAATAATTAAATAGTTTAAAGATATTTAATGCAACACTTAACAATTTTGGGATGATTAAGCAGTATAGGGTATAGTTTAGAGATGGCTAGTTATGTAACAACTTTTGGTTGAGTTAACAAAATGCACTTAGTGTGGAAAAATTAAAATATTTTTAGTCGGTTTAGAATGAAATTGACTAAAAAATTTAGGATGACATTTAGCTCTTATAAATCATGGGTATTGAAACAAAAAAATTTTTCTAATGTTAATTTTACATCTTAATAGTTTATTTTATCTAAGCTAAAAAGCAAATAAATTGGAGATTATATTTGGGTAATTTTCATTGGGGCACCCTGCATCTATTTTTTTGTTTTATCCTAAATATATTAGCTATCCCATAAGATTAAAGGTTAGTAACCCCATATATAAAATTTACCTTTATACTTATTGCAATAAATTACTTAGGTTCTCAAACTATGTGTATGCATGGTTTTCTTTTTCATTTCTATTATTGTTTGTCAATTACTAATATTACTTCAATTAAATTGATAATATAAATTTTTAGTCTCTTTAAATGGTCAACTCAATTGGAAAAAAAATAATAATATAATGTTAATTAAATTTAAAAGGTCAAACTTGGGTCTCATTTAAAAAGAAAAATAACTTTGACATGAGTCATAAGCACATAATACATGACAAAATGTTTTTAACAAAAAAATGTTTAGGGATAATAAATGGAATTTGACACTTGTCATATTGATATCGCAGACCAGGAATGTTCTAAAATACGAGGCCTAACTGGTACCAACTAGCTCTCTACCGTTCGATCAAAAAGATTAGATTTTGGTTAAATTATTTTTCACAATTACATTTTTATATTTTTTTCATTCTAGTCCTAAACAATTATTCTCTTCTCATTAGGCCATCAGATTGAGATCAAACAAGAGGGAGTTTGGCGGCAACCTCATGTAGCTGGTTACAATTTTCTTCTTTCTCTTTTTCCTTAAAATATTGACATCTTTCTTTTTTTCTTCCTTGAATCAACTTTTCTTTTCATCTTGCTGAATCTCTATTCTTTCTCTTTTGTTCTTCTTCCTCGAATCAATCTAGGATTCCTTTACTTGGGTTTAGGCTTGTGAGCTAGCTTCTTCCTATCAATGGCACTGTCACCTTCGGTTCTTCCATCGACACTTTACGCCAGATCTATTTTGGTTCTTTGGAATCGGAGGTTCGATCCCTTAATCCATCAGCCATTGATGCCGCCAGGATTGCCAACAAGGGCAAGTTAGCATTGTAGAGATCGATAACGATGTCCTAGCATCTTCTGGTTCTCTAGATGAGATCGTTGATTTTCATTTCTGATTTTTTTTCTAATATCGTTACCTTTTTTTGTCTTTTATGGATTTAGGTAGTTGATATAGGTTTTTGGTTGTTATCAGGTGATGTTGTTGTGAAGGCATATAAACCAAAGACTATAAGCTATAGCAGACAGATGAGGAAGAGGCTTATGGAACCCCCATTTTCCCTTTAGTAGGGAAAACTTCTTTCCCAGTGCTCCCAAATATGTTCAATATTCCCACCTATAGCTTGTTTTCAATTCATTTATTGGTCTTTGCAGATTTGTAGTTAAGGGTTGGTTTAAGCCATACAACTAGCCTAAAGTCCACCTAATAGAGTATTGAAGTTTAGTTACCCTTGTTGTTCAAGTTCAGATGCTTGTTGTAGCTTCACAAAAATAATTGGAGAAACCATTTTTGAACTATTTAGATAATGTTATAAAACGAGTGTTAAAGCAGAAATTCTTAAGTAGAGATATCAATTGTAATTTTTAAATAAAAACAAGTAAGCTTTTCGAAAGAAACACAATAGTCTACCATACATTCATGATAGGACTGAATCCTGTTATGTTCCTAGTACAAACCAGTTAATAGTTATCTATTGTAGTACAAAAGCATAAATAGGAGTATTACTTATTATATCTACTTAATTACATGCGACAAAATTACTTGCTTTTTATGTTGATTGATTACAATGACTTCTGGTCTTGTATGGGTCAGTGAGGTTCATTAATGCTAGCTATATCACATAGAAGTCGATGCAAAAATCAAGATCATGGTTCTCTAGTACTCATTTAGCTAAATCCTAGATATATATTAGTACATTTCATGCTTTCAAAATGAAATCCTTCATTGGTTACTACATTTGTTGTACTTTCTTGTGGATATATCTTTAGCTTATGCCAAGAGGTTTTGTTTTTGTACTGAACTGATATTTTCTTTCTTTTTTATCTCCATTTTTCTGGTGAATTTTGTTCTTTTGCCAATATCTTTCCATTTAACATTATAGGTTAGATTTGTGGTGTTGAAATCATTGAATATAGCCAAATTTAGTATGGCAGTAGAATCCTTAAGATTGGTTAGTGAAAGTGTATCAGAATCTAACCATTGTTCTACTCATTGTGATTTTTTACTTCTAGTTAATAAGCTATCATTTGATAGAATTTTATGAATCCTTTCATAGGGTGGCCCCCTCTTTGGAGGAAGAAAATAGACAAGAAAGCATACCATTGTTTAAAGGAAGCCCTATTGCATTAGGTGCATATGGACTTGTGTTAATATATTCTAGTTCCTACTATTCTTTTCACTTTGCAAGAAGCAACATTCCCAGCTGGCTGAAAAGAATAACCATGAAGAAGGCACGTGAGCAAAGCATTTGAACAGCAAAACTCTCAATTGCAAGTAGCATCATTTCGACACTAAGAAGCAAAAAAAAAAGGCTTTAGTCAAAAAGTGGAAGAAAAGGGAAGCAAATGGAATGGAAGGAGATACTGGGTGGTTTGACTGAAGCGGGAAAGCAGAAGCTGATCAATTCCAGGAGAGGTGACGCGAGAACGAATGGAAAAATGATCAGAGGAGTAAGAGAGAAAGATCTAAAGACGTAGACTCTAATCCTAAAGATAATGGAAAAAAATTGTCAAACCTGATAGCTTGTTTATGTTATTTGGATTAACTGATGCTTTTGATTTTTTTGCATTGTAGGTGAGACCTTTGCTCTCACAAGCACTACAGACTAGGAACTTTGATTATGGGTCTTTTGAGTAAGTATTCAATATTTTGAGTAGCTCCATACCCAGAACTTTCTTTGGCATTATTAATAATCTAGGCATATGTTGAAAATTAGGTGGAATAGGATTTTGAGCAATCGGCTACAGATTCTCCTCAACTTGAACAAGAACATGTGTTTTGGTGATTGGTTTTGTTGATCCGGGCACTTACAAAATGTACCATAATTTTTATGTTTTGTTTCTGGATGTGCCAATTTATTTGACGATAAGACTATGTATCTAGTTTATCCACAATTTTATGGATTTGGATTTGGATTTTTGGTTAATTTTATAGGGTTTTTAACTGGACTGTAGTTTGCCTAGAATTCGTACCAGTAATCTTGTCTCTGTGGATTGTTACAAAATCCATGATAAATTGTAGGCTATGCATGTACTGATGAAATTTTGTGTACTGATAACTATGTGTGTCTACCAGACACTACAAGAAAACAAGGCATTTCAGACAAAAAAAAATGTAGGAAAACCGTAGAAAATGGTCATTTCCTACAATTAAAATCGTCAGACAAAACCGTAGGAAAAAGTAGTGTTAGAAATAAAAACCGTCGGATAAGCGTAAAATGCTCCTACACTTTTGTGATGCCCGTGGACCCCAGCTTATCCGATGGTTTTGAGATGCATTAACTCCTACATTTTTTTGACAAAAGTATTTCATACAATTTTGTGACAACAATTGTCCTACGCTTTTGTGATACCCGTGGACCCTAGCTTATCTGACGGTTTTAAGATGCATTAACTCCTACAATTTTCTGACAAAAGTATTTCCTACAGTTTTGTGACAAGAATTGTCCTACGGTTTTGTGATAGATAACTTCTATGCTTTTTTGACTAAAATGCTTCCTACGGTTTTTTGACATTAACGTATTGTTCCTACGATTTTGTGACAAGTTAAAGATTTTAGTAAATTAATTTATACACAAATTAAAAACATATTATATTGCATTATATATATATATATATATATATGATTATTATTATTATTATTATTATTATTATTATTATTATTATTATTATTATATAACAATTGATCAAAGTAGTCAATAATTCACTATACATAAAAGTAATCAAATTTTACAGAAAAAGTTAATTACAAATAAATGAAGGTCTAATATAAAATCAATGGGATGCAATGCCGAGCTGATCATCGCCATTTCACTGGCTATGAACGTTGTCACGATGCTGAATGGAGGATCCGGTCTGTAGGTCGTCTGAGAGAGCTGGTGCAGGTATAATCCCCTGCTGGATCAACCTGTTAAGCATGGCGCTTATTGTAGCCTCGGTCTCTCACAGGACCTGAGTGTGAACGCCTGCCTATAACTGGGTAAAATCACTCCGTAGTTTGGTGTTCTCAGCTCTCAACTGAGCAATCTCAGCCGAATCAGCACGTGGAGCCTAAAAAATTTGATAAGTAGCAAGTAGCAATGTAAAAGTGATAAAAATAATTAATTAAGTTAAATACAAATGAAAAATACCTGATTTGGTCCAAAAGTGTGGGGATCAGTGAGTCAGAGCGGAACACTCGATAGTCTGCCTTTTTTTGGTGGCCCTCATACCTCGCTCCATACCTCTGCATCAAACTATAGGCGGTCATCCGGATTCTGGTATTTTTCTTGAATCCGCTGCACTTATCCATCCTACAAGAAAAAGAAATTAAAGTTACTAAAATAGTTAATATATTTTTAAAACATTGTTAGTAGTGGTAAATGAACATTTATTACTTGCAGCTGCTGTGAAATCAGATCGATGGGCTGACCAGTTTTCTTGCGTCTATGAGTAGGAGACCACCACTCATCAAATGATGGCTCAATTCCATCTCGGGCTTTTGTCTGCATAATTTTAGATATCGTTAAAAATTTAAGTAATTAATAAATCATAAAAAAATTATAATGTATGGAAGGGAGAAGTTGGTACCATATGATCCCAGTGCATCTCACCTGGGATTGAGCCCATCGTGTGTTTCAGAACAAGGCCTGAGCTATCCTCTATGTGCTTGGCATGGTAACCAACCTTTGATAACTTCTTCCATCTCTCCTGCTCCTACTGGCCACACAACTGATTCCATACCTACTGACTGTAGCAGGATGGAACATGTGGCCACAGTAAATTGTAGTTAGGGTTGGCGAAGAAGTCGGGGATCTTCTGAATCGCAATGGACCTCCAATGATAAACGCGGTTTCGCATAGACCGCAAACAGTAGTTGAACACAATCCAGCGGATGGGGCTGAAGTGTCTGGGGTCCTATCTATAGTAGTTCTACAATTTCACAAAAAAAAAATATATGAATTAGTCCATATACAAACTATTAGTTAAAAATGTACAGCAACCAATTACCTCCAACTTGGTGATGTGCTCCTCTTGTGCAACTCAAGATGCACGTAACCAAGCTATGCAACTTTCATCCCATAACCTCACATGAATGGAGGCTATTGTGGAACGAACAGAGTCATCAGTGAGTAAGCTGTAACAAATGATGATTATAGTAAGATATATATATAAAGTGATGTAATTAAGAACAACGTATAATTATATCAAAAATTAATTTTGTAGGAGTCAGTAACACTTACTCTCGAGGGACGATCATCGGATGGTCCTGCGGAGGTGGAGGTGATGGTAAGTCAACTACCCGCGGGCCTCG